>CAJPDP010277762.1:0-13699 GCA_905336975.1 Bombina variegata variegata
TTTTGGCCACATCAATGATTTTCACTGTAAAGTCACCTTTATTGGTGAAATGAAAAAGATTAAAGTGCCTGGCCACCACTTGTTTTCCCAACATATTGGATATGACAGTATTTGCATTCCAGCATATAGACTGCAAATGTGGTCTTACAATTAGCATAGAACAGAATCTCATACAGCTCATCGTCTACCGACGATTTAAACACATTTGTAATCTCCATCATGTCACTAGTTAGACATGTTCTCGCTCCACACTTGAAATTACCTTTCCTGCTCAACCAATTAACACCCCTGTGTCTAAGAGTATCAGATACACAGCTTGGGGCCAACTTCGAAGCCAAAGTAACTGGTTTCTTTGAGACAAATTTACAGCCCCCAATGTATTTCTGTAATACACTGTCACCTGCCAGAATTGACAAATTCTTTCTCAGAATTTTGACTATTTGGGGAAATTGTGCTGTATATTCGGTTGTGAACACTACCTTATTCTCAAAAGTATTAGCAGATTTTCTGGTTCCACTATTTCCACACTTCATTACACCAACTTCCATTTTAATCTCTTGTAATTTCATTTTATTATATCCCCTTGCTGTTAGTCTTTCAATCAATTTATCAGCCTGCTGTTGATATATAACATCATCATTGGTGTTACGTCGTAATCTGATGAACTGACCTCTTGGTATGGCACGAACTAGATGTGGAGGATGGCATGAACTGGCATGCAATATAGTGTTGCCAGCAGTTGGTTTTCTGAATGTTCGGGACACTATTCGCCTATTCTCCACATCACCCTCCAATGTCACATCCAAGAAGTCAGTTCTAATACTGCTATATCCCCCAACAAAAGTCAAACATGTCATTATCATTCAAAAAACCAAGCAACTGGTCAAAAGATGTCTCACTAAGAGGTCCATCAATGATTAAAATCAAATCATCGATAAATCTTATGTAGAAGAGTATATTTTTGGTACTCCCTGTGTAATTAGTATTATACAAAAATCTTAGCTCCCAGAAACCTACATATAAATTTGCAAAACATGGGGCGAATTTCACCCCCATGGCTGTTCCACAGCATTGTAGATAATACTTGTCATTGAACATCAGAAAATTATGAGTTAATACAAACTCTAGAATGGAGCAGATAAACACCTTAACATCACAATCATATGCTGTAAATTTGTCTAGAAAATACCTTACTGCTCTCAAGCCTAGTGTATGTGGTATACATGTGTAGAGCGAAGCAATGTCTACAACAACCCATGAGTAAGTACTTTTCCATTTAATATCCTTCAAACTTTCCAAAAGATGAGCCGAATCCCTTAAATAGCTATACAAGTTTTTCACCAATGGCTGAAGGACGGAGTCCAGCCACTCAGATAGTGGTTCAAGCAAAGACCCAATGCCCGATACAATGGACCTACCTGGAGGCCGCTCAGGATTCTTATGGACTTTGGGTAGGTAGTGGAACAATGGTGTAATAGGGAACTCAGGAACTAAATATGGAATATCCTCTTGTCTAAAAATACCTAAGTGGATGCCATCATCCAGTAGCATTAATAACTGCCTCTTGAAATTATTTGTGGGGTTACCACTGAGCAATTTATAAGTTGAGGTATCACCAAGTTGGCGTAGGGCCTCTCCAAAATAATCCTCTTTATTAAGAACTACAATGTTTCCTCCCTTATCGGAGTTTCTGATAACAATCTCATGATTATTCTGGAGAGATTCCAAGGCCAACTTTTCAGACCTTTTTAGGTTCTGTTTCACTGTTTTTCTTTAGACACGGCTAAGTCAAGTATTTCTTTTTCAACACACTTTTGAAAACTATTTAGAGCACTACCCCTAAACTGTACAGGATAAAAGTCCGAACCAACTTTTTTCGGACCTGGAGGCTGAGACCGCACATTTGTAGTATCACATCCCTCTTGTAAATCAAAGTCCCCAACATACAAGCATCCTTGAAAGAAACTTCATTCTGACCCATACTATTATTTACTTTAGTCACATCTAGCGGATCATACATTTCATTACTCATGGATGCTGGTTGCAACTCAAAAAATCTCTTCAGAGCGAGTTTTCTTACGAATCTATTGACATCTAATAATGTATTAAACGGAGAAAAATCTCTTGTTGGGGCAAAACCCAAACCTCTGCTCAATAGATTCGTTTGATCCTCACTCAGAATGCATTTGGACAAATTGATCACATTAAGGTTTATAAGTCCCAAATCTTCTACATTCCCTTCTTTTTTCTTCTTGTTTTTGGATCTTCTGATCCTCCTAAAGGGACTTTTTCTTTTTTATCTTTTTTAGAGGACACCTCCTTCTTTGCTTCTTTCTTTGACTCTTTAGGGCGTACCACCATTTCTTCCCCCTCAGCTTCATCTGTGCTGACCTGCATAGAACGAGAAGATAAAGAGGATACAGAAGAGACAGAAGATGGGGAGGAAGATAGAGAGGAAGAAGTAGCTGAATCTTGATCAGAGGTTTCAACATCAGTAGACGTGAACACAACTTTCTTCTTGTTCTTATTCTTCAATATTGGTTTAGGTATTTTGTCCTTCTCCTCCTCTTTCTTTTTTCCACCCCATTACTTACCACGATTGGGGTTATGCTTCCATGCTTTCTTTTGGAATGTGGGCCACTGATAGACTCTATTAGTCTCATAGTCCATCCTGTCCCTGTGAAACTTCTCCCCTTTCCTCTCTGCCAGTATAGAATCCAATTTATCAACATGTTCTTTCATAACTTTCTTTTGTTCCAAAAAGTTCTCATGCGCCTCAAATTTTTTCAATTCTTTTTCTATTTCTTCCATTTTCTCCTTGATATCAATTCTCTTTAATTGTTTACACCGGATCAAAATCTTTAACAATTTCATTGAGCACTCAGATAAAGCATCATTCCATTCTGAAACTATATCTTGATTATCAATTTCAAATGTGGGGAATTTATTAATTCTTAACCCCCTTGGGACTCTATCATATTCAACATAGTGCTCAAAAGCTTCAATGTCCCATTGTGCTAAATATTTATATATGGTATATAAATATTTAGCACAAGTCAGAAAATACCATAAATTATACATTATAAATTATTATACATTATAAATTATACATTATGAATTAAGCATTATAAATTGAAATTATGTGATATAATGAAATGATGTATAACATTGTATTTATTGCTGTATTTATATCGATTTTCTGTTTATCTTTGCTCTTTTGTCCATCTTTGGTTTGCAGCCCATTAAGGAGAACTTGTAAAATACATGAAGTTTATTTGTTTTTAACTGTTTGTTATAATTGATCAGGTGTTAATTTATTAATTACCTGTAGCGGTTATAAAAGGTAGACTTCAGTGTACTATCCTTNNAGACGCTTTGTCCTTTTCTTGCATGTCTGCTGTATAGTGACAAAAAAGTTTCCTGAGTTTATTATTGCTGCCGTGCTGCTGAATTTTTACTTTTTCTCATAACTATAGTGTCTTTCTTTTTAAAATCCAAATGCATTATGCACATTTAAATTTTGATCTTTCTATCCCTTTATGGCCTTAATTTGTTAGTCTTACTAGAGCAGTTTTACATATCTCGAGCACTAGAGCAGTTTTACATATCTCGTCTATAGACTCTACATTATGGAAGGCCCAAGAAGTGAAGGCAGCTACCTGGACTTCCTTGCATTTTTAAGTGTATGCTTCTTCAGAGGCTGCTTTTGAAAGCCCTGTTGCACATAATCAGCATCATACCTACTTTACCTGTATTTGCCCCCCACATTTCATGGCAGTCTTAGGTACTTTACTGCTTGGTTACCAGATCCCACATGTGATGATTTTGTGGACTCTCACCATCTTATGAAAGAAAACAAAATGTATACCTGATCAATTAATTTCTTTCATGGTGGTTAGAGTCCATGAGTCCCGTCATTATTCTGTACAGATGGAGGCAAGACATTTGCTTTTAATTTCCCCGCTTTGTCCTTTCCTAGTTCTTCCTTCTCTAGTTGGCCATAAGTATGACTGAGGCTTTCTGGGAGAGTAGGAGGGATTAAAGTTCTGATATGTAGGTTTTTGCTTTGCCTTCTCCTAGAGTGTAATCCCACATGTGTGGACTCTAAACCATTATGAAAGAAATTATCAGATTCTTTTATTACAATATATACCATATAATATCTGCTATTAACGCTGGCGTAAACGCAATAGGTGCTTGTTTCATGTCAGCTCCTTCCTGTTTTGATTTAGAATAAAACATGCATGAATGTAACACAAACAAAATCAATATTTTTCAAAAGTTTTATTAGAAATTATAAAGTGCATAAAAAAAAACATACATACATTTAAAATAACAATACAGACCTCATAGAAAGCTTAATTATATCTGAACAAAATATGTAAAAAAAAGGGACATAAAACACAGTTAAAAGGGACAAGAAATCCAATTTTTTTATTTCATGATTTAGAAAGCATGACATTTTAAACAACTTTCCAATTTACTTCTATTATCTAATTTGTTTCATTCTCTTGATATCCTTTGTTGAAAAGCATATATAAATATGCTCAATAGCTGCTGATTGGTGGCTGCACATAGATGCCTCGTGTGATTGGCTCACCCATGTGCATTGCTATTTTTTCAACAAAGGATATGCAAAGAATGAAGCAAATTAAATAATATAAGTAAATTGGAATGCTGTTTGAAATTGTATTCCCTATCTGAACCATGAAAGAAAAATGTTGGGTTTCATATCCTTTTAAGAGACTCTCATACCACAGATTAGTTTGGCACAAAAGCAGAATGTTGCTATTTACAAACATGCATTCTAGTAAGGTGCACATTATTTAGCTAGTTGATCTCATACTTAAAATGACTTTTTGACGTTCCAATTATAGTGAGCGATTCTGCTACTAACCTTGTACCAGGATAGGAAAGTTTTCCCTGTCTGATATGCAGCATGCATGAAAAATGCATCTAAAGGTCTTTGGCAGATTGCTTCTGATCCAGCTAACATTTACACAACCGCTGGTCATAGCATACCTGTGTCTCAAAAAAGTATGTGTTTGCACCATTTATATTCACGTAATATATTTAAACAAATGCATTATAAAAAGATACCAAACATATTTAATACATTTGTACTGATTTGAATAATGCTAAAACGGTGTATTTAAAAAGCAAAAATGACAGAAGTCACAAATGTTCAATCATGCATTTTAAAAGAAATCTTGTTTTTAAATACTAAAAATGTAGGGCTTTTGGTTAACAAATTAGTGTCTTAGTTTAAAACACTTATTTTTAACCATTTGATTCAGGCACATATTTACATTCTCTTAAACTTTGTCGCACCCTAATCCATTCTTACAAAACTCTCAGAAAGGGACTTTGATTGACACTAATTTCTTATTGCAAAATTGTGATGATATAGTAAAGTTTAGCTGAAAGTTTACTGTAAACGAGCTGCACATTTTTTGAACTGTAGATCCCTAGTCTTGTAATATTTAAAGGTTATTCTTAAAGTGCATGATAGAAAATTTAGACGATTGTGTCCTTGATTTGCAATCTCTTGGAGATTTTAACAATCATAGACGTAGCTAAGTCAACAGATGCAAATTCTGTTGCATTAGGATTTTCAAGAAAAGGAATGTATTTTGTGGCTGTGTTTTTTATACTTTGTGTTCCACTTAGTTGCCGTTAACCATATTCTCTAATGAAGGTAACTGACCAAATGTTAGATTTGTGCATTTTTCCTCATTATAGGTGCAAGTCCAGAAGCCATAATGCTCAGTACTTTTATATTGAAAACTTCAAACGTCAGAAATGGCAGTAAAGTTTAAGAATATCTACGTAACGTGTTAAGCACTGTTCTGTAAGTAACACTTCACACATACCTAGTCAAACTATCATATTGTGCTTCATATTGGGACGGAGACAGCAAATACTGTTTTAATTAAACTAGTAAAATTATTGCCAACAAATACTTTTAAGACTATGAGGTTTAAGAGGCCATTGGCTTTCAGGAAGTTTTGCTATGAAATGCATTACAGCCCTCATACAGTAAAATAGACATAACTCAATAATAAAATGATCTAATGTTTAAAACATATGTAGTAATAAAATGTTCTGTTTATGTGTTTGACCCCTGCAGGGCATAAACACAAAGCTGCAATGTGTCCAGTTTAGTAATAGCAATGCACTGTGGCTCCTGAGCAGACTTTAAAGGGACATGTTCATTTATCCATAATGCAACGGTGAAAAAAAAAGAACGTTTTATGATATTTACCTGGGTTTTCTAGATTTAATATAAACACACCATCAACTGTTCTTTAAGAATCTACCATTCTGCTACTTTTTACTTCCTGCATCGTTAAACAAAAAACAACCTGCATCAGAAGCTTTAAGTTTACATTTTGCTTTACTGTGATCTTATAGAATTTGGGCATAATTTTGTGAGATTTCATAGTAAACTTCTTTAAATTGAGGACCAAGACAAGCATTGACGTCTCAGGACAAGCATCTGAATTAGCTGCTTAAATTGAATGTACATTTTAATGAATGATTGTCCGTTTTTTTAAAAATACTATTAAAAACAGGGGCACTTTAATTCATTAAAATTTACATTGAGGCGTTTAAAAAAAAAATATATATATATATATATATATATATATACCTTTTTCTTTAGAAAACTCAGACCGGCGATCCTCCGCCTGCTTCTCTTGCTGTACTTAGCATATCGATGACGAAACCGGCTTCCTCCAATCCTTGCGTGGCCTCACAAGCTGGACACTCCGGGGTGCACGCCATGATTAAAGGAAGCCGGTTTCGTCATTACGGTGCTAAGTACAGAGGAGCTGCAGGCAGAGGATCGCCGGTCTGGGTTTCCTAGCGAAAAAGGTATTTTTTTTTAAAACGCTGCAATGTTAAGTTTAATGAATGAAAGTGCCCCTGTTTTTAATAGTATTTTTAAAAACCGGGCACTCATTCATTCAACTTTACATTCACTTTAAAGGACTGTGGCTACTGAAGAACGTTTGAGGTAAAATATCTTCCTTCTTTACATAGAGATGTTTGTGATATTTTCTAGTCAATGGTCTTTGTTTTTCCTTTTTACAGATATGCTGCATTACTATAAAATGATTTAGCTTATGGGTAGCATGTCCATTTAACTATTTGTTTAACCCATTTCCAGGCACTAAACACATACGGGCATGATGAACAAAAACTTGCCTACATGGAAAGAAAATCCACAAAATCTTTGGGGGTTATTTTCGGACATTATATATTAATGTAGGCGTCTCTCTTTCACATCTAAAACCCTGCATAGCTTGGTAAACAGTTCGCAAGGTAACATTTTCCGTTGTAAAATTATTTGAGGGACCTTATAGTACTGCCGAGACTTCTAAGATCATCCGGCCAGAGCCAAGAACTTTAGCTCATAAAGCCCACAGTGAGAGACAAGCAATAATTATTTATCCTTCAAAACAATCACCTGCATTTCCTTTTTTAAATCATAAAAAAATGCAGTTGTCAAAACAAAAATTGCAAATCTACTTGCTTGAAGACTGGATGTATATGTCAGTTCATCACATTTTTCTCATAACGTATGTCTGCTGCAAAGTATGTAGGAAAGATTCTCACACGTCTTATTTTAGTGTATGATTATCTATATCTTCAATCTAAGCTACTACAATGGGGAGCAATATTTGTGAAGCACCTTATGTCTAATAATTTGGTTAAAGTATTCATCTTTATTGAGTAATGATAAGTGGTCACATTGTGACTGTGCTGCTGTACTATGAAGGCACTAGAGGGGTCCGAGGCATGAAACTAAATTATACTTTTTTTCCAACTGTAGATCTCTTTGAAAGACAAGTAAGTGGTGAAAAGAAATTTAACAAGATATTTTAAATATAGACTTCCTTAAACAACTAAACAATAAACAAATACAAACAAAATCCCTTTATATGTACAAGTCCAAAAATAAAAATCCTCGATACATTTATTACTTGCAATTGCTTCATAAATCATACACCCTATTGTGTCTATCATACGTAGGCAGAGTATAGCTGGTTGTAATGTTATACAAGCATCAATTCCTGTTTTCACATTGTTTTAAAAAAAAAAAAAAAAAAAACTAGTTGATTTGTGCCATAAAATAGATGAAACTACAGTGATTGTCCATAAAAATAACAAAATAATACCACAATATTATAAAAAAATAAATTGTTTAATCAAAATATGATTCACTGTGTTCTCCATAAGTGTGCTATTAATCATATTTTCAGACTGTTCACATAGTTCGGAATGGAAGTACCATTGTTTTCTCTTAGCTTCACGGTATTCTGGCTTCCATGTTCTTATACTTGACTTGCCCTAGTATTGTGCTGGACTTTAAGTTGTGTTTTGTACCTGAACGCCCATTTCTTACTGACCATTATTTACTATGAAGCGTGATCTGGCCTTCTCTAACATTAACTCCTTTTCCTTTATTTTCATCACAAATCTGTGTAAATCGGACTCAACTCCACTGATCACATATTGGTAATTTCACGCGTTTCAACACACAGGTCAACATCATTTTGTCAGCCTGTGGAACTTTCTGTATTTAGCTTCTTGAATTAGAACAAACTCATGGTCATTAGTAGTTGTTCTGTATTTTTAAAAACAAAAGAATACTCCAAAATGTTGAATTGAGGTGTACCTGTTGCTAAGGTGAAATGGACGAGATTTACTTTCATGACTGGCTTGCACGCCTTTTCTTACCACAGACAATGAGTTTCATGGATCCGAGTGCGTCTTGCAGCAGGAATAACCTTTTTCATCATATTACAACACACCTTTTTACAGTTTGCACAAAGAAGCTGTACAAAGACTGGTTTGACAATGTACATTCACTGTCATCATCTGAGTAGCATGCACACATATAGGTTTTCCAGCTTGTTTCGTTGTTGCAAAAGCCCACATTCTGTAGTTTACAGTCTGATACTTTTTGTGGCCTGCAAACTGTATTCACATAGTTTATTTAGTTTAATTATCTGATTCTCATACCACAGAATCTCTTATCTCGGAGCCCAGTCGTACTCTAGGTCTTGGACTAACAGGTGATACCTCTACTATAGTGTCCTTGATATTTAATGGCCTTTTTTCAGATTCTGACAAGATGTTATTACCTACTAAAGCCTCATGAACAGGAGTGTTGATGATGTAGTTGTCATTTAGAGTTTGGTAGCCTTTATGATCAGCTGCTGGAACAGGAGCGCTTGTCCCATTTAATGGCAGGCTTTCTGCAGGTTTGCCATTTTTACGTAGCATTTTGGGTTGCTTATCTGGATGTTCTACTGGCTTAAGGAACGTTTTCATCCCTTTTCTGTGTTTGTACAAGATGAAAAGAGCCAAGATGACTAATACACAACCAAATAGGGTAGACATAATCAGAAATTCGTTCCAGTAAGACTTCCCAGTCAGCTTTGCAGAATGGCTCTCAGAGGAAGACACAGATTTTGAAGTGTTTAGGAACATCTCAAAATCATTTATTTTTGGAACTGTTCTTTCTGTGTCTGTACGCTGGGTTGATGTCTTTATATAGTTGCTGGACTCCACGCAGTACCTGCCCATTAGCTTCCTGAAGCCCTTTTCCTCTGACCAGCACTCATATGTTCCCAAGCTATCAGGGCTCCTCACAAGAATTAAGTCACCAGTTTGCAAAACAAAGTACGAGTTATTTACTTTCCCATCATGGATCCACAAACGTGATGCCAAATTAGATAGAAGTTTACAGGGTAACGTAACTGTGTCAAAGTCCAGGGAAATCTTCTGGCACTCAGGTTCTGCAAAGCAGAAATCAGATCCATAATTTAAATGAAACAGTAACAACCCACTTATATATTTAAATAACAAACAAACATGATATATATTAAAGAAGCATTTAAATCACTGTTCTTCATTTTTTTACTCAAGTTAAACCAGCCATTCTTCTGAAGCTCAGGATTGCTATATCACCAGGTGGGGCATTGCAACACTGATTCTTACACACTTCAACCAACTTATAATTATCATTTAACAGTATTATTATTCATTTATTAGATTAGCAGGCAAGTGGCAACCCTCCAGCATTAAACGTTTTATACAAATAATATAAATCTGCAGCCAAACCAATCAGCAGCTGCCTTTGCACGACACAGCTGCGCTACTACTGCTGCTGATTTTGTGACTGTCAATTTCCCTTTAACCATGTATTTAGCCAACATGGAAAGTTGCTAGTGTTAAAATGACATGCTACTATTAATTAGAGCATTTAAAGTTTCCACTATAATGGTCCTTTAAGCGGACTGGTGCAAACTGACTGGAATCATACCCAAGTTCATCTAAAAAATGTTAAAGATGGCAGAAGCATGAACACTTCCATGAAATGTTTTAACCCTTAAATGCTACTAAAACATCCATTATAAAATGTATTTAATTTGTTAGCTATTGAGATTGATAAGGAAAATGGGATAAAAAATTACGTACCAGTTCTGTTCACTCTACCATGGGGCACGGTTGAGTTTATTTGTGAACATAGTTTTTCTGTATCTGCTCCTTCTATATCTTGAACCCAGTGCCTTAAAACAGAAGAAAAATAAATAAATATTTATATATTTTTTTTAAATGCAATCTGTGCAATGGTAATGCATTTCAGCATGCAAATGTTAATAAGAACATCACTCACTGAGTGTTCATGTCATGTATATGATGGCGGACATTGTGACAGACTCTCCTATTCCAAGCACAGTAAGGGTCTCGGGACAGGACACACTCCTCACAGCTTCTGTACATGCTGCAGTTTGACACCGGAACCTGAACCACCACAGAATGCGAAGAGGCATAAATTAGACCCTGTGACAAATAAAGGGATACTCATTAGGAAATAGAAGACAATGTGATCAAAAACAAAGTGAATAAGTAAAAGTTACACTAGCCTAGCACAATATGTTACTACAGCCAGTAAACTGCTATTGGTGAAAAGAGTTATGTGTATGATCAATGCCATCAGAAACACAAGAGGTAGACTTTACAAATGGTTTGCCTATGTGCACCAATGCATTATTCATCTTCCGTTCCACAAAGGGAATTTACACACAAGTTAAAGTCTAGAGCGGCATTGTGCTGAACACAGCCATTGTTTGACTTATTTGCTGTGTTTAACTCAAGATCAACAGTGTATTACCACTTCAGAGGCGCTGACTTAAAGGACAGTAGAATTGAATAACTGGGAAATACACAATAAAAAAGACAATGCAATAGTACTAACTTTGCATTTGAATTGAGCAGTATATTTTCTGGCAAATTTTAAAGTTAATCCAAATTTCCTCCTCCTGTATCATGTGACAGCCATGCTTAGTGGGAGGTGGAGCCTCAGAAAGTGTGCATATAAAAAGAATGTTCCTGTTTTGATCATGAAAGTATATTGGAATTTTGTTTTTTAAAGGGAAATTAAACTGCTAGGCACAACTACCCTAGAATGGTTACTACTCACTATGTTATTGCATTTCATCCTGTTCCTGCAGCTCATCATAAATAATTTCTCCTGTTTTAATAGCTTAAAGGTGCAAGATACTGAAGCTCTGCCTCTTTGTACTGGGGGCTGCCATCTTGGAGCTCAGGTATTCTCACACACTGTGGCAGAAGCTGTCCACACTCACAGATCAGTAACATTTCCTATTTATAATGTGCTTCAGTTTAGGGTGCATAATACAAAAGAAGGAGCTTTACATTGTTTACACAGTTTTACATTTACACAAAATATATTTAAAGAAAATTACTCAGAATTATTATAGAGCAATGCAGCCACTGCAAAATGTAGCTTTGTATTATGCACCCTAACCTGAAGTACATTATACAACTGTAAAAAATAGGAAAAATATTAATGATCTGTGACTGTGCACTGCTTATGTCACAGGTTGTGAGAATACCTAAGCCCCAATATGGCAGCCCCCAGTGCAAAGAGCAGTATCTGGCACATTTACACTATTAAAACAGGAGAAATGATTTATAAAGAGCTGCAGGAACACAATGAAATGCAATAATATGGTGAGTAGTAACCATTCTAGAGTAGTTGTGCCTAGCAGTTTAATGTCCCTTTAAATTGCATGCTTTATCTGAATCAGTTAAGGCTTTAAGCAATAGTACCATAAAAAAAATGCTCTAAAGCTTTAGTACATTTCATTATTGCAGCCATGTATTATTATTTGTGTGCTGTCTCTAACATACAGCAATTTTCTAGGTTAGCAGAACCCTGGGGAAGTAAACTGCAGATATTGATGTCCCTTACTTGCCAGTACTGTAAGTGTCTACTACAAGTAACTTTTCATAAACACATCTAAACAGGATAATAAATTGCATTTTTTTTAAATATTAAAACTTTATTTGTACATGGTTTTCAGTAAAAACTGTTAAACTCTTTTTAATGTTGGCCATATTGCCCTAATAAAGATGTCCAATAAGTCAGCCAACCATTTGATGTTTCCCATTACCTTGTTATGATCAAGCAGTAGCTCCTGTACCGGCTGCTGGTTCTGGAAGAGCTTAATTTCCTCAATAATATGAACCTTTTCATTGACACTGACAGCTTTGTGCAGTCGGCCATCATCTGCAGATTAAAATGAAATAAGATTGTTGAAACCAACATCACATTTATGTTTGAGAGAGAAATTAATTCACTAAAACAAGCAATAACATCTCCACATTTCTAAGTTTAGGCCAATTCTAAACCACAATTGTCAAATTGTTTGCATATATTTTCTGCATGTCAGAAAGAGCTTAACGTAAAATTGAATCCCCCTGTCTGCTTTTCTAAAATCTTGACCCTGCAATATTCCACGCAATGATTGCTTGATCATCACATGTGCTCGTTTATAACTGTGGATAATTGGCCACAGCAGTAGAGATAAATAACATAATTAACTAGTGACAGTGTACTCAAATATTATGCTCATGCTATATGTGATACTGTTAAGGGAACTGTGATCTTAAACTCTATCAATTTCCTTTTTTTATTATTATTATTATTATTATTATTATTATTATTTAAAAAAAAAAAAAAGTTTAACATAAGATAGAGAAAACCTATCATGTTTTAAATAAAAAAAAGAGTTTGTTAATAAGTTTGTAACCCTGGGTAGATGCATCTTTCTTTGGCAGCCAAAGGGATTAATAATGTCCAGATTCGTGATTTCTTCATGCCATGTGATGTAAGGACAAAGCTTTTCTGTATAGTTTTTATACATTTTTTCCCATGATTCAAGCACAGCATAATAATTTAAATATCCGCTTTTTCAGTGCATGCCTGTATGTGACAAACATTATATTCATACACCTTAGCTAGACATTTTTAGAGTTTTCCAATTTACTTCCATTTTCATTTTGTACGCTGTATTTTTATATGCACTATATCTGCGGCACCAGCTGTTAGTGAGCATGTGCAAGAGTTCACAGTAGCCCTCAGTTTATGCCGGGGTTAGGTTCCAGGAGGAATGGTTGTAAATCAAAACCGTTGTAAATTGAAACCCAGTTTATAATGTAAGTCAATGGGAAGTGAGGGGGGTTAGGTTCCAGGCCCCTCTCAAAATTGTCATAAGTAACACCTAATACATTATTTTTAAAGCTTTGAAATGAAGACTTTATATGCTAAACAGCATTATAAACCTAATAATATAGATTGCATCATCATCATCAAACT
>CAJPDP010278011.1:0-11341 GCA_905336975.1 Bombina variegata variegata
AGTGATGGCAGCAACTTGTAAATATATATGTATATGATTATATTAATGTATATATATATACATATATCTATGTGTTAATATGTGCATATACACATACTAAAACATAAATATATATGTATATAAGCATATTCATATATATTTACTGGGAATACACAGTTCCCATAGACCGCAATGTAAAGGCACTTTTCAGTGCCGTTTTTTTCTAACACCCCACATCCGCCAACTTTAAAGCCCCAAAACTGCCTAGTACAGTTCTTTTTTATTAAAAAAATGCTACAATGCTTTTCAGTGCCGTTTTTTTCTAACACTCCACACCCGCCAACTTTAAAGCCGCAAAACTGCCTAGTACAGTTGTTATTTATTTTACAAAAAATGCTACTTTTTTTTTTAAATAAAAAACTATAATGCCCTCTAGAGGGCACTATAATGCCCTCTATTTTGAGGGCATTTTGGGCACTTTTAGAAAATTAACCAGAGATCTAATCTCTGGTTAATTTTCTGAGCACTAGTTGCTACCACTTGTAATGGCTGGTTATTTATCCTGCGCCTGCAAATAGTCAAATTTGCCTGTATTCGGGAGTACGATAAGTTAGAGTTCCACTTGTAATCTAGCCCTTAGGGTTTTATCAGTTCACAAGGACCAACTCCTTAATTTGACCATTAAATTAAGATGTGGGTGTTTTTACATGTACCCCATTTTATATTATCTTGTTATGAAATCTGAAATATATTGTTTTAATTATCAACGTTAAAACTCAGATTTGCAATGCACAGTACTGTTTTTCAAAATAGATTAGATGCATTTTTATAATATGTATGTGTTTGCAATTTTTTTTCCTCTTAATTTATAACTACTTTTGTGATAACATTCTGCATGAAACCCACTACTGATAAGGCTGTAGGACTCTTGTATGAGCATTCTCCTCCCACACAGGTCCTAGTGACAAATTACTTGTGGCAAATCATGCCCAGGAGGAAAATACATGTGTACTCAGTCACTGTAGCTGAGTCTATAAAGAAACATTTAAAAAAAATTACTACTTACTAAATTTAAAAAGTCGTGCTGTGCATTGGAAAATTAACTTTTATATCCCTTTAAGATCTCCTAGTTTTTATTTTTGTTTCAAGTAATTAAAATTCCTACTTCCTCATTTGGACATTCAAAAGGGGTTTTGTATAGCTATTTGATGATTGTCACCTTTTAAAAATACAGGAAAACTGATAATTACAACAGTAATCTTCAGAACCATGACTATAAGAAGGATTAATAAATATTAAGATTTTGCGACTTTCTTTAGATAATACCTCATAAAGTACATGCTCCTATATAAATATTCTACTCCGTGAAGGATAACAGAAATTTAAAGTATGAAGCTAAAATTCAAAATTGATACAAAAAATCTATCATCTTTTAAATGATGTATACATGGGAATGTTTATGATTTTTCTTCTATTAGAGTATTAGATGCTTTGTTTAGCACAAGCATATATATATTTTAGGTTTCTTTCCTCTACAAATAATGACTAAAAATCTTCTTTTTAAAAAGCTACATTTACGGTTTGCTGAGCTGGTGAGATTGATTAAAAAGGAGTGCACTATGGGTGATAGACCTTTTCAAACCTAAGATTGTGCTCTGTTTGCAAGACTCTGATATATCCACCAAAAAAAAATCTCCTAAGTAGTATGTGGGCTACAGAAAATGTAGTGAAAAAAGAAAAAAGATTTAGATTTTTTACTATAAAATGGGACACCAGAACAGACTAACTAGATAGAGTTATTTTGTTTTTAGAATTTTGTATAAACTTTATCGACAGCTAATTACATCTAACATAAAGGTTGCAGAAAAGTGCATTTCAGCACAGACCAGGCAAGTGGGAACAAAATCTTTGGTATCAGGAGTGATTTTTCAATCACAAATTGAAAATTCAAGTGAGGTAGCCTTTTCCATGAGGTTCTCACTAGAAATGTCATTTTTTTTTTCTTTTTTTCTCTTTTAGTTTTTCTACACCTAACTCAGTGTAGAAGCAAAACATCAGTGGCTTGCCCAAGTTAGCAATATTTTAACTTCTTGATTGACAAATCCTTCATAGCTTTATTATCAAGGTAGCAATGTTATTATGAAATGAGGAGAAATTCCTTAAAGGGAAATATGTTTCTCTATGTTAATTTCTTTTCTTTACTTTCATCTTTTTTTTGGCAAAAAAACAGCATTTGGATTCCAATCTTCATTTCTTTGTAGTAAAGATATCACTTATCTCATCGCTTCATCAGCCCCTTCTTAGTCTGGAATAATTTTTCAACTCTCAAGGGCAACAAGCAAACTTTAGTCCATACTCAAGTCCACTTTTTTAAATAAGGTGTTTTTTTTTCCTCATTCTATTTATTAATATTTATTTTCATGAAAATGACTACTTGTTGAGCATTCATTTTTTTCTTAATATAAACTGCAGAGAAGCCATTTTGAAAACACACAATTGACATGGTACTATATATATGTTTTTTGTTTTGTTTGTTTTTTTAATTACCCGCATCATTTTGTAGAGTCCGTTCATGTCTTATTTTTATTTTAAGACCTGCTTAATCTCACCATTGTAGAGGTATAAATGCTCTACTTTATACAACCATGGTGTAGCCTTTGGTCTCAAGGGAAGTTTGAAGAACTGTCTCCTTAAGGACTGGAGAGGCCTGCAGAGCTCTCCAAATCTAAAGAGGACTAAATAAGTTACTAGTCTTTCCTTGCAACACATCACCATAAGGAGACCAAGTGGAAAATTACATTTATCTTTGGTATAGTACCATCTCTCATGGATAGCATTAAGGCAGTTGTTATTGGCACATAAAATTACCATCATCTGGAACTGAAATCCACCCGTTTTTTTTTTCTTTGTTTCTTTCTTTTATGGTTTCAAATCAGATCTGTTTTGTCTTTTATTATTATGTTAGTATTTTCAAGATTTTTTCTTTTCTTTCTTTCTTTTTTTTTTAAATTTCAGATGTAAAAAAAATTAATAAAATAAGATCCATTGAAGAAAAAACTGTTGATTTTCCCATATGATTATAAGGGCTGTGTATCTTGGACATTTTTGTTTTTTCTTTGGGCCTGCTGCTATTGAAGGTTAAAATAAGTTATATCAACTTTAATTTGTCTGAGAGGCTTATTCCCAAAAAGGCAAATAATGGCAAGTCATTGAGAGGACAGAGGGAAGATAACTGGTCTCTTTCCATATAAAATGTGCTTAAAGGATCTCTATTTTTTGGAAGTCAAATACAGATTACAATTCTCCCATAATCTCCTCTGTCCAGCAATACAGAACACAACTGGCCAAGACATTGTCCATTTTGTTTTCCTAATTTGTTTTGGTAAATTTAGCCTCTTTTTGGTACAGACTGTAAGGTTTATGGAACAGCCCTAAAAATGGAACTTACAATAGCAATGCTCTATTTCTCATAAAATAAACATTATTTAAATTAGCTGTTGAAACAATAATTGGACCTAAAATATTATTTTATGAGTATTTCAATTACTGCAGCTTCTTCTGCTGCTAATCTTTATGCTATGTATAATGTGCGTATGCAAAACTATTACAATTGCATATGCTGGACTCAGTCTATATTTTATGCTATGTATATGCCATTCCTAGGCTTCTATAGTGTAAATATTTTGGAATTAAGACTTTGTACTGGCAGTATAAAATACTGAGACAAAGTATTATTCAATTAATCATTTTTTGTTGATTGAGACACAGGAAAAAGCAATGTGAAAATTAAAGTTATAGCTCAATGTCTGCTTATTTTCGACAGGCCCCAAGAACTGCCCATTATTACAGTTATTTGTATAGTGTTTCAGTTTTTTTCCACTCTATTTTGTGATGTTGAAACTGGGATTTTTCTGGAGGATATGAAGAATTGAATTCAGCTCATGCTTTGGAGAAAGTGCTTGTGGATGCTGAAGGAATCCCAGGATTAACTGTTGGCTCTTCTTGCCACCGGTTCATGCACCGCCGACGTGCATTCATGAAGAAGTTACTGACGGTGTTGAGCTCTAGGCCCAACTGTTGAGAGATTGTGATCTGCATCTCCTTGGAAGGACGTTTGTTCTCCTTAAAGATGGCAATCAGGGTGCGTCGCTGAAGATCTGTGAATACTAGCCTCTGCTTCTTGGGCTGAAGGTTGCGGTCTTTTTGCTGTTCTTGCTCTTTGCGTTTACAAGCTAAAATGAAAAAAAAAAGTAATACAATTATAAAACAATAGAAATAAAATGTATTTTTGTATTTATAAAGGGAGTTAAGAGATTAAATTAGAAAAATACAGTAAAAAAATATGTGGATTATGCATTAGACCTTCTTGAGGAATAATTCCTTATTTTTCAGTGCATAGAAAGGAACTGTTTAGGTAACTTACTATTATCATCCAAATTTTCATTCCAAAAACGGACATCACATAAGATTTTGTAAAGTAACAGATTCTAAGAAAAAAGGTTAACTTTTTTTATGGATAACCAGAGATCTATTTATTTACTTTAACATTGGTCTTTCCTACCTCTAACAGAAAGTAATTAATATATCTGTGTCATGTTAAAAAAAAAAAAATTGTTTTCTTACCTGCTACAACTCAATTGTAAGCTCATATGGTTGGTTTTGTATTTGCCCTAATGTTACAGTTTTGTTGGAATACCAAGTTAACCTTCTACTTACAATGGAAATTTCTATTAAATTTATGTTACCAGTCGTTAAATATTTCAAAATGATTAATGAATTACTTTAGCATGCACATTTCAGCCATAGCATACATTGATTTTACAGTTTACATAAAACTACATTTGGTCATTGCAGAAACAAAGATATTATGCCAACATCTGAACTGGTCTTAACTACAGTATCAACTCTTTAGCTTCCAGAAATAGATGCACAGAATTTTTGTCAATCTAAGTTTAATTAAAGAAATTAAGTTCTAGGGTAAAGATGATACTTCAGAACAGCCCCCATTGTCTGTAGCCCGAATCAGATGCCACAGCCCTTGTCAGTCATATGCTGACCAGATCTCACAATAGGCTCTGAAGTGCCTATGTTTACAAATATTTTACTGCTCAGCCAATTAAAATACCAGACTGTATACCTAGCAACATTAAATATAATGAGTTTGCATATTTATTTAAAAAAACTGAGTTGTTATTGAACATTTTAGGAACCAAAATGCTTTCAGTATTTACTACATAAGAAAACATATGCTGAGAATTTCTTGGCTGCTATCAAATTTCATGTTTGCATATGGACATAAAAAAGCAGATTTTAGTTGTAAAAAAAAAGAAAGGTTCATTTGACGATCAGTCATTGTTTCTGCTTTTTGCTGACACTGCACAAACTACTTCTTCCTCGATCCGTCTAATTACAGCTGCATACAAAGAAAATCAATCTCATCTTCAGTCAGATATACTTACAGCTGGATTTGAGGCCTAAAGTGTACATATTGTTGCATCTTAGCGCACCCCATGTGAATCTGACCAAATACATTGCTCAATAAAATAGTAACTAAAATTGTTCATGATCAATGATATTATTTAGAGAATTATATATTTTGTGCCATTTGTTTTACTAATTAAACTGCACAAAAATATTAACTAACTATTGCAAATAATTTCAAATTTAGCATATTTACTAAGGCAAATTTTAGTCTATAGGGTGAAACCACAGAAGGCAAATAACCACGAACATCAATCATTTCCTCATAACATAGTCCATCAATAACTGTAACTGATATAATTTTCAGGTAAAAGCTGTCATTATTCTTGAGCATTTATGTTCAAAAAATAATTTTGAGGGAACAAAATATATAAATACAAATTATAAAAAATAGTCAATAAAAAAAATATACAACACCTTTTTGGGCACTAATTGCAGTAAATAGCATATAAATAATTAAAATATAATGAATGCTAAATGCTAAAAAGTTAATGTAAATCAAGAAAAAACATTTTTTGTTTCTATATTTGTTTCTTAATGTTTTGCATTCCTACTATAAAGGAAGAGGAATTTGAAAACAATTATATTTAATTGAAGTATTAATATTCCTTCTGTTTACTTTGTTACTAAATAAATATTTTTTATTTATATATATATANNTATATATAATATATATGTATATATGTATAAAATAGATAGATATATTTATGTTTAAATTATTTTTTACATAGTTATAAATCTTAAATGGATGATCAATTTATTTTTGTAGTCCAGATAATTAGATAGTAATAATATATTACAGTTGCAAAAATAGCAACACCAAAAATAAGATTCAAAATTAAGATTTAAAATTGGTTTAATCACAAACAAATTTCTAATGAAGAGTTTGTTTTGTTAGCAAATTTTACTGGAATTTGACAGATACGGGTGGGATATTATAGGAGATTGAGCAACGTGCTACTGAACTGTGGGTTCTAGGCTGTAGGATCATTTACATAGTTTGCCACTAAATACATTTGACCTATGTCTATGATAGACTAACGCTCTACTTGTCTTTGTGATTTTGTTCTAAAATGCAGAGCTGTAAACTAAATTAATAAATGGCTATTAATGTAAGGGATATAGTACAATGTTGCTTAATTATTAATTAATTAATATCACATGTTCTAATTCTACACATTTAATATTTCTTGTTTTAAATGTTATTAGTCATGTACCAGCATTCGGCATGAAGTATCCTTACATGGAAATTCACTACTCATTTTCTGCATTATTAAAGGACAAATAAATAAGCAATGAAGATAATTTGAGTAGAGGGTTGCATGTGAACACAATAATTATGTGTCCATAATGAACTCTGGGGTAGATTTATCAAGTAACAGATGCTGCAATCTTCCCCCATAGTTTCAGGTTCCCCTGAAACTGAAGTTAAGAAGCAGCGGTCTTAAGAAAGCTGTTCCTTAACTCGTCCGCCACCTCTGGTTGACTCCCCCTGCTAGCGGCCAATTGGCCCCTGCGAATGTGCAGGGGGCGGTATTGCACAAACATTTCATAAGACAGCGTATGCTGTCGGCATTTATCGGTGTGACATGATCGGCTACAGTGGATAATGTCCGCCCGCACAATAATAAATCGGCCTCTATGTGTCTACTATTCTGTTTGAGATTATTATGAAATATACTTATCAATAGTCTGAATGGCTCAAAACATGAGTATCTTCTAGTTTTCTTAAAGTTTTCAAGTTGAAATCCAACTTAAGGAAGTTAATATTTTGTTTTCATAGTCCCATTAGAGCTAACACAAAAAAAACAACAACTAAAACTTGCAAACAGACTTGCTGAGGTAGTATTTTCTTAGTATTATCTTAGCTTAAAGTGACATTATACATTGGACTTTTCTTTGCATAATTGTTTTGTAGATTATGTATTTGTATAGCCCATCTGGGTGTGTTTTTTTAAAAATGTATAGTTTTGCTTATTTTTAAATAACATTGTGCTCATTTTCAGACTCCTAAGCAAGCCCCAAAGTTTTAGATGTATACAGATGTCAGACTGCTTCTGTTTGTATAATGGGTCTTTACATATGCAGGGGAGGGGAGGAGGTTCTGCTATCAGCCCCTTCAGTGGGTGTCCCAGGCTTAACTCATTAACAGTGTTAAATTGTGAGCTTCTAAGTGAGTTTTTAAAAGTTTTTACACTTGATTTTTATATCAGTATCTGTGCATATTATTCTCTATAGTAGTGTCTATTACATGCAGTTAAATGAAAATTGGTGTATACTGCACCTTTAAGTATAGAGACATTTTGGTTAGTGTAACCTTAAACAATTATGGCTATTATAATAGGACAACAAATATGCTCCTAATAAGTTTTAAAAATATTATTTCAAATTGTCATTTTGTTATCAAAATTTGCTTAGTTTTGGAGTCCAGGTACTTTAAAAGCCCATTGATTATGTGTATCCTATATTTTTTGCTATGGCCAGTTAGGGGCAAGTATAAAAGAGCCCCTGCACTGATCAAGCATTTATTTTGTAGAATGTTGAAGGGTCTGTGGGCAGTGGAAAAAAACATTTTTTTACAGCTAATTTACAATATAAGATGAAACATATTTTCTTCATTCCTATAGTATTCTCTGTTGAAGAGAAACTTAGATAGGTGTCCGAAGGACTACATATCAGGAAATAGATCTGCCATCTAGTGCTCTTACAAATTAATAACATTATTGTAAAACTTCTACCATATATTGCTCTAGTCCCATGCTCCTGAGCTTAAATGCTTTATCTGAATCATGAAATACATTTTGGGTTTCATGTCCCTTTAATTTAATTTTCTGAGCTAAGTGAAGTGGTAGACAATTTATTTCATATTTTAGTTTTTATTAATAACAATATATTTTTTATTAATTTTAATTGTAAATATATCATTATAAGGTCGTTTTGTTGCCAACACATGTAAAATGGCTGAGTTAACAAGACAATGTTAAACCCATTTGATGATATTATCTGAAGTGGCTTTTGTTCCTTAAAATTGCTATGAAAAGGACCACTATGATACTGCATAACTCTGACTTCCTCCAGAAACACAAGTCATCATGGGTTTATGATAATTTAGTACCTTTTGCTCTTGATGATCCCGAGTGTGTCAGACAAGTGTCTGACCCTTCAGCTTCGCCAACAAAAGGATTTTTTCCCATAGACCATCACACAATCTTGTGTTTATTCAAGAGCTCTTCACAATGAAAGTCAACGAGTCTCAACAATAGTGTGTCACTTCCCAATATTAAGGAGATAATGGTGCTAACGCCCCTATGTACAAGTGATACCACCCATGGAGAGATCTATGGACCATTTAAAGACGACCTGATGGCTTTATGTATCCTTTCATTTTGATTTTCAGTGTCATTATAATTATTATATTCACAAACCCTCCTTCTTCTTTCACTGTTTTCTGAACCTTGGCAATATTCCTCTTCCATCTCTCTGTAATATAACCTGCAATTTTCCACACATTTCAGTTAAATGCAAGTGATTTGCTGAAATCACAAAGCCTTGCCACACGCTCTCAAAGATTGCCTGCTGTCCATAAGTGGATGGTTTAACCATTACAGTCTGTTTAGAAGTGAATATACACAAAGAGGTGTTTTCCTATAAATGACTCAAACCAGCCCTTCATTTCTTTGCTTTTTAAATATATTGATTTTGTTTTTATTTCTCAATTGCTGAGGGTTGACTCCTATATTTATTAGGTGCAAATGTTGCTGTTTTTGGTATGTAGTTTGGAAAAAGGATTATAAATGAACACGTATGAAGTGTAAAGGATTTCACACAGTTATTTTTTGTTTTTCACACAGTTATTTTCATACCTATGAAAGAAAATGTGCTAAAGAAAAAAAAATACATTTTGTATTGTATTCTCCCACTTGAATAAAAATTGTTTTCAACCTTTTACTTCAAACCATCTGATTTATTAGAAATAGTACCCTTTATCACAAATGGCTGGTGTAAATTTAAATTAGTTTTCTTTAAAGTACAATATTTTTTTGGTGAATCTCCTACTAAGATATAGTTCCAAAATATAGGAGTTATACTGACATTTTCCAGTTTAGAATTATGCCATATTAGATTAATATTGTACAGTGGTCATATTTTGCCACAGATTAATTATGGATGAAAAGAGCACTTCATTTCTTTAATGATTTCTTATTTCTTATGTTCACCTAAGTAGCTACTACCTAGGCTCAAGAATAGTTATGTGCTACCAGTAAAATGAGCTGCTGATTGGTAGCTACCCAAATATGCCTCTTCTCATTGGCTCACTAAATGTGTTTAAATAGAAGTGCATTGCTGTTCTGGAACTAACTTTAACTTTGCATTTAACCCCTTTGTTTAATTTAGGTCTTGATCACAATCTTTTTGATATCTGCTCATGATAACAAGTTTTTGGCTTTGGGCAATATTGAAAGTATGCTTTTCAAGTGATAACGATCCAAAATGGGATTTGGCTGCTAAAAGCCTACATATATGATTTAATTTTAACCAGATAAGTTCCCAAAAACATGTTTTTGGTTGTTAAATACTTCTCATCAGGAGTGAAATTGATAACCCAACTACAAATGAGATGTACAATTGCCGTTTCACACCTCTTAAATGGACAGTGTACTGTAAAACTGTTTTCCCCTTAATATGTTTCTAATGACTTGTTATACCAGCTGCAGAATATAAACCGTATGGGAAATTGCTCCTCTAGGTATATTTTTTATATAACATAGCTGTTTCTGTTAATTAAAACCCCAACCCAATGTAATGGGCTGCATTTGCAGCGAGAGCAGGCCTTATTATCTTATCTCTCTATATTTACTCAAAATCCTCCTTATCTTATCTCAATTTATACAGCGAGACCAATACTTAGAGAGAACAATAAAACATAAAGAGTTTAGTATCTCTTTGTCAAACCCTCACGGGGGGGCATGATTTTATTAAAATGTTCTTGTTTACATAACATTTCTATAGCCATTAGAAATAAGGATTTAAGTTTTCAGTATAGATGAGGATTCAAAATGCAAGAACAGATATTGCAAATGAAAAAACAAAAGTAAAGGAGTTTTTTTAAAACAGTGTAATACCCTCAAGCAGATAAAATGGATCACAGTACACTTGTCCTTTAAGGTGATATTACAGTTGTTTTGAATCAAACCCTTTGTACAGTGTGTAAGGGAAATACTCATTTACAGATGTGTGATATTTACCTTTGTAATCGGAGTCCATCCTGATAACTGGTAAACAATATGAATGTAATTTGTATATAGGCATGATGGGTATACTGAGTATGTTTTCCAATTTGGCATAATAAATCAAGAACAAAGCGGGGAATTAGTTTCTATTAGAATAAAGTGACCACAACTGATCTAATCTTCTAGAACAAGATTTTAACAGTTCTCACTCTGAAAATTGTGACACCACTAAGTTATGAGGTTTTAAATATAGTCCAAAGATGCAGTTCTCACTGTACAGGTAACGTTTTTCAAAACCTTACTCTCATTGTACAGAACAAGGTTTCTTTTGCCATATTTCTATAACTATAAAAATATGGTGACACAAGGTTCTGGATATTATAAATTCAAAACAAAATCTTTGCACCTTGTCATTTTATCAAAACCATGTGCAAAAGATCAATGCTAGTGATGTCGCGAACCTAAACATTTGGGTTCGCGAACAGCGAACGCGAACTTCCGCAAAAGTTCGTGAACGGGCGAACCGGGCGAACCGCCATAGACTTCAATAGGCAGGCGAATTTTAAAACCCACAGGGACTCTTTCTGGCCACAATAGTGATGGAAAAGTTGTTTCAAGGGCACTAACACCTGGACTGTTGCATGCCGGAG
>CAJPDP010278013.1:0-11740 GCA_905336975.1 Bombina variegata variegata
CAATGCCTTTACTATCCATTCCCCAGCTTTGTACAACCAACTTTGTTATATTAATATACTTTATAACATTTAAACCTCTACATTTCTGCCTGTTTCTAAGCCTCTACAGACAGCCTCTTATCACATGCATTTTTATTAGCTTTCAAAACAGGAGACTGCTAGTTCATTTGAGCCATATAGATAACATTGTGCTCATGCCCACTGAGTTATTTAAGAGTCAGCACAACACAGCACTTATTGGCTAAGATGCAAGTCAATAGATCATAAATAAGAAGATGCTTAGATACAAGGTAATCACAGAGGTAAAAAATATATTAATATAACTGTGTTGATTATGCAAAACTGGGGAATGGGTAATAAAGGGATTATCTCTCTTTTTAAACAATACAAATTCTGATGTAGACTGTCCTTTTAAAATGAGCAATTAGAATGGTGCATATCACAACTTAAAGGGATATGAAACTCCAAAAAATTATTTTGTGATTCAGACAGAGCATACAATTTTTTAAAAAAAAGTTTCCAATTTAACTTCTATTATCAAATTTGCTTTGTACCCGTGATATTCTTTGTTGAAAAGATACATGGCAGGAAATAATGCTACCATCTAGTGCTCTTGCAAATGCAAATGGGTATTATTCTTGCTATATAGTACTCCAGACACAAGCATGCTCCTGAGCTTATGTCCTTTGCTTTCAACAAAAGATATCTAGAGAATGAAAATAATTTGATAATAGACATAAATTAGAACGTTGTTTAAAATCCCATACTCCATCTGACTCAGAAAAGAAAAGTTTTGGGTTTCATGTCCATTTAAGGAAGAACGCTCCCATGCTGGGTAAAGCTGTTGGCTGCTTTACCCAGCAAGGGAACGTGCTATATTAAGTTGAACAGCTTGATCGGACTTTAAGTATGTGTTTAACTCCTAAACACATAGAATTACTTTGTCACTAGAGACTTACATGCTCTTATAGATTAGAGCATGTCATTTTATAATGGCCCTTCAAAACACTAGAGGACAATTTTGCCTGTTACATGATCACAGGGATATGCATTCGGAACGTTTGTTCTGAAACAAACGGCGAATATGGCCGCTAGTTGTTATTTCCCACCTGGCTCCATGTAGCTTTGTGCTTCCCCTGCTGCACAAGCAGAGATTTAACCCTAGGATCGCCACTTTTACATTTGTTGGTCTTGGCCATCGGTATACTGTTCACATCCTTTCTGAGTGCCCCAGGGAGTTTGAGGATGGAAGGCGGAGTAGCTTGCTGAGACTTGAGACAAGGTTAACCATTCAAAAGTGCCTTTACACTCATATGATTTCATCCCCTCCCTCCACCAGCCATTATGGCAGTTTCTAAGGACACTTACCAGACGTTAGAACCCATTTTCTAGGCACAATGACAGCTTGGCACACAGTAATTGTCAGGTTTTAAAGGGACCATAAATACTTGTAATATGAAATGTATGTGTAGTAATAAATGCAATATACTTATTTGCATCCTTTTCCTGTAATTGATCTCTGAAAGTTGTGGGTTTCCAATTCTGTGTATTTAAATGAAACATGACAGACTTCACAAGCCTAACCCTGCCACATATATGTCCCTAATTGGCTTTACCAGGTTTAATCTGACGAGAAACTACAAAACAATGGAGACTTTGTTAACAAAATGACAGCAGCAAGCTTTGTCTACTTTAGTCTGGATTGATGCCTGATGAAACAGCTAGCACAGCTGAGAAACGCATAGAAACTTTGTTTTTACACACTTTGGGTAATGTACATACCCATTGGTTTTATATTACTGGTTTTAGTAAAAGTTTGCTGAACTTTATGGAAGNNCCTGAGTCTTACCTGGACCTTATCTGAGCACTCCCGAGCCCCTATATCCTCTTGAGGATCAATTCGCTGGGAAACTGTGATATCTCAGCTTGCGTCACTTAGCACATTGGTGCTGCTCATTTTGTGAGTATATTTTCTCTCTCAAGATTTGCCATTGTTGCTTATACTCGCAATATTATACTAGGAGGCGCCCTCTTTTTTGTGATCTCCATTCACATATATATGGATCCTTTAGTCTGGATTGGCTGCTCCAAATAAAGTGGAAGGTCAAGTTTGGCTATTGAAAAACAGCTAACAATAAGTTATTAAAATGATTTTTACTCATGCATGAGCATGCACATATGTTAATTTATTGCAAGACTGCAGAAAAACATTGTAATTACACTTTAATTACTGTCTCTTTAATATAACTGACATTATATATATATATATACAATTAGAGGTAAAAACCAGAGCTCTCATGAGGGATAACATGGTAGGAAAAAACATCTCACTATTTACTGGAGTCGTCTCATAAAGGGCTACTCTATTTTTGCTTCTATAACAGTCATCTCTTTATTAGTGTTATCTGGCTGGACTATTAATTTATATAACAAGTAAACAAATGGAGTTTTTTTTTTCGCTTTATTTTTTTTTGCTGTTGGAAGTGGCTGTAAATGCAGCCAAACATGAATATTTATAGCAGTTAAAAGTAAGCAAAGTCAGGAGGCAATAAAACTTTCCTCAAGGTGACATATTCCATAGTGACAAAATAAAAGAAAAAACATAAAACCTATGAATCATTCACATCATTTCAGAAATTAAATAAAGTTAGTAATAGTTTTATTTTGGTTATGTTTTTCTTTTAGATAAAAAAAATGGTTTTATAAAATGGCAGCTGGTATGGAATGTTAATAACGCTTGTGCACAATCCATACTTCTTGTTTTATTGTGCTCAACTTACAAGTCAATGGTTAAAAAGAGTAAAGTCATAATTGAACTATAATGATTAAGAGCATTCAATTTTGCAATGCTTGGAGCTAGCTGCTGATAGGTGGCTGCACATATATGACTCTTGTCATTGATTCACTCAATGTGGTCAGCTAGCTCCCAGTAGTTAATTGCTGCAGCTTCAGCAAATATACCAATAAAATGAATCAGATTTGATAATAGAAGTATCTGTATATAAAATTGTGTGCTCTATCTGGATCATGTTTTGTGGTAATATAGTGACCGCTACAGTATTCATGTCAGATAATGCAGATACATCATTTCACATAGATTACAGATTTCTGTGACAGCCCTTGATTAAATTATTGATGTAGAGTAACACACATTTAAAAATTCTGCTCAACTAGAGGAGTTTTTCTTTAGTTCTTTGTTATATAGTTTAGCCTAGATTACAAGTTAAGCACAGAAACGCGAGCTGTAGAACAATTTATACTGCTTGCCTGCAGCCTAGACCCCTTCCCACTCCTGCTCCTTTTTCATATACCTTATCCATTTAACCCTTCCCCACAGCCTTTTTCATTTTAACCCATTGTTTAACATTTATTATGCCATAATTAACCTTCACTTCTATAGCAGTATTTCAGATTGTGTGAGAGTGTAGAACGTAACGACTTATGTGTGATAGTAACACAATGAGCATGCTACTACTGAATCAAATTGAAAGTGTTGGGCTTACTATATACAGATCAGGTGCATTAAAAATGCTTTATTTAAACATTTTTTCCAACAACTTATAATACCGGATCAGTGATTATTGTTATGCACAAGGCAGAGTGCAAATGAATGCACGGCAAGTTATCAGTTGTTCTTGGCCTGAATTTAACATATGACTTAACAAATACATACACACAAACATACCCATACATACACACATACATATACACACCCGTACATATATTTACACACATTCATACACATACATACACACACACACACTCATACATATGTAAACACACCTATATACATACATACACACACCCATACACATACATACACACACCCATACACAGAGATACACACTCCCATACATACACACACATCACCCATACACATACATACACACACACTCATACGCATACATGCATACACACACCCATACACATAAATACACATATGCATACATAAACACACCTATACACATACATAAACAAACCTATACACACACACATACATATACACATACATACACACCCATGCACATACATACACACACCCATACACACACACACCTATACACTCACAGTACATACACACACACACATACATACATACATACTCATACATACAGACACCCATACACATACATACATACATATATACACACACACATACATACATACATATACACACACACACTCATACATACATACATACACACACATACATACACACCCTCACACATACATATACACACCCATTCACATACATACACACATACATACATAAACACACCACACCTATATATATATATACATACACATGCATACACAACAAATACAAACATACACACTCCCATACACACACATGTACATACATTCACACACCCATACACATACATTCACCTATAGATACACTGATACATATATAAACACACCTATACACATAAACACACCTATACATACATATACACAACCATACACATACATACATACACACACCCATACAAATACATACATGCATACATACACTCGTAACCCATTCCCACTCCAATCCCTTGTCATATACCTCATCTTTTTAACCGTTCTCTCAAGCTGTTTTGTCCTTATCCATTGTTCCAATTTCATTATGTTTTTATCCACCTCCATATATTTATTAGTATAGTATTTTCATTTGTATATGAATGCACAATAACAAACATTAATGAGAAATACTTAAAGGGTTATGAAACCCAAAATCTTTCTTTCTTGATTCAGAAAGAGCATGCAATTTGAACAACTTTCCAATATTATAAATTTGCTTCAAACTCTTGGTATTCTTTGTTGAAAAAGAAGCAATGCACTACTGGAAGCTAGTTAGCACATTGAGTGAGCTGATGACATGAAGCAAATATATACAGCTACCAATCAGCAATTCCTGAGCCTATCTAGGTATCCTTTTCAACAAGGGTTACCAAGACAACTAAACCAATTAGATATTAAAATTAAATTGGAAAGTTGTTTAAAAACACATGCTCTATCTGAAAAATTTCCCTTTAAATGTGAAATCTGTCTTTAGGATTGCACTTGAGTGTAACACTTTTAATCTGGGTGCAATTAGCGAGCTACAACAGCTTCCCACTGAAAATAATGGGGCAAGCTGTAAAGGTGCATGTTATTTTAATTAACAATTTGTAATACCCTTTCAAGCATTAGTGTTTGTCCAAGGCCTTGCATTATTAAAATTTACTAAAATCGCAGTACTCCATTGTTAGCATAATAAGAGCCGCCAACAATATAAAAGCATAATTAGTCTGAATGATTTATATATATACACATATATTCAATTACTCATTACAAATGCATTAGCTAATGAAATAGCTAACATGTTAATGAAAGATTATGAAAACTGACTAGCATGGCAAACTGTTCAAGTGAGAGAGTACCTGTAACTTTTTAACCTATATTTTTCTTTGTTCTCACATACCTTGCAGCAATTGAGACCAGACAATTTAAAAACATTTTTGAGTATATGACCTCATATTCCAGGTGCATAAAAGGTGACTCAGAATCCCACAAGCAGAACTGGTCTTTATGATTGTTTATCATTTGCTCTATATATAGCTATTATATATTATTCTCTGCATTGGGTACATTTGATATTTTTCCATTTACATTACTTACTTTAAATGAATTGATTTACTTTTTTGAATGGGATTTTCCAGTCCTGAATAAAAGTACCTTTTGTTTGTATGCTTGTGTTGGCAAGTGCTTGTCCACAAACAGAGCTGTGGGGGTTGTTCTTATCAGTCAGTGAGCAATTTAACTCTAGGGTTCAGTTTTGCACAAACTTGTTTTAAATCATCTGAGTCAAAGAGTATATTTTTTCTACTACTTGGATGCAAATATTTTGTCCATCCCTATTCACAATATGCATCTTCAGGTTATTTAGTATTATCATTTATTTGTGAATCGGTGACAAATTATGAAGCTCGGGGAACATATGTAGGGATAGAAAATGGCACTGATTTATGGTAAACAAAAATGCACATATACATAAAACAGACTAAATAAAATAAGTCAATATAGGAGAAGGGTATTGTTCTGTGGAGATTGCAATCTACAGGTTTAGGGGTGTGCGGTAGCTTGTTACAAGTATTGTAGTTGCTGCAAGCAATTCAAGATAGGATAAATTAGAACTTTCAGCGAAGTTGTGGTAAACCTCTTTAAATATGTGGGTTTTCAAAGTATTCTTGAAACTATGCAAGGTGGGCGACGCTGTGATGGAGTGAGGTAGAGTGTTCCAGATAGGGGGAGCAGTATGAAATAAGTCTTGGAGGTTGCAGAGAAAAATAGTAATGATGGCAATTGATAGACATTGGTTGGGGGCTGGTCGGGAAGTACGTACAGATAAGTGAATAAATATCTATGTGTGAAGTTGTTGGCAGCTTTATAGTTAGGTTAGGTAGGTTAGGTTCAATATTTTAAATTAGATTCTAAATCACATGGGGAGCCAGTGTAGGGACTGGCAGAACAAGGTAGCTGATGTGATCGGCAACTTAGGTGGATGAGCCCAGCCAAAGCATTCACAATAAACTGGGAGAGAGGCAAGTGTTGGGAAAGTCAATTAAGAGTAGAGTTATCAATACACGACAAAATGAGTGAGTGAATAAACATTTTGTTATTATTATTATTATTAGTTATTTGTAGAGCACCAACAGATTCCGCAGATTCTTGGGTAAAGAAGGCAGCACATTATAGAGGTATTATTAGAATGGCAGGATCTGACAAGTGCTTGTATATGTGGAGTTCAGAGTCCAATGTGATGTCAACACAGTGGACCTTAGCTGATATTTTGAGTGCAGATTTCCCGACAGCAAGAGAGATCTCTGGTATAGGATGTCTATGGGCTCGATGATCTAAACTGTAGTGAGAAAATCTTTACAGATTTACACAGGGATTAGAGAGACAATTTCATATACTCCCATGGAACGCCCATGTTCAGCACATTTTACGAAAAAACAACATCACTTTGCATTTTGTATTTATAAGTACGAATTTCTAAGTGATGTTTGCACATCCAGTGTACTACAATTACAATTTATGCTTTGCATATTTAATATGATTTATTCCTGTGTAATTAACATACAAATTGTACGATTTTTGGTGAAGAATTTTGTTAAGATTTTTGATGCACATTAACAATACAATTTTTTTCCTGCTTTTTTTTGTATGAATGGTTAAACTATTAATTTTTTTATGTTTAAAATACAAATTTTATTGTGCACTTTTCAATAGAAAATGCAGTATACGCCCCTTAACGAGACACCCTGTTTTCAGGATAAAAAGTGGCTGTAGAACATTCCTCCAGGAAAATAGAAGGACTGGCGAGCATTCTTTCATTATCTCACCAGCCCAGAGAGCTTTAGATCATCGGGCCCTATGAGAGAAGCTAACAGAAGAGAGATAGATTTGTGTGTCATTGGAACAGAGGTTGTATTAGACCCCCAATGAAAGATATTTCTAGATTGAGAAAAGAGGATCAGAAGATATGGTTTTGAAAGAATGTTGTAAAGGTAGATACGTTTGCCAATGCAGCAGATAGGTCTTAAAGAATTGGTTCATTGGTTACCTTAGTGAAAGCGGTTTTCATTGAGAGTTTATTTAGAAAGCCAGACTGGAGTTGGTCAAGTAAATAACTTTTTAAGAGAAAGTATGTTAGGTGATTATAAACTATTTGTTCTAATGGTTATATATATATATATATATATATATATATATATATATATATATATATATATAGACAAAAACAAGGATTCTTTCTTCTTACGTGTGTATTTTCAAAATGACAAGTTCTTGTAGGTGAACGTAAGACACATATATGTACACAGCCTTATAAAAAGTAACAAAAATGTATTGGATATGCCTTAAAACATTTGTAACTCAAATGAAATCGAGGAGAGACAATACAAGATACGTACTCTGATGTGTTTCACGCCCACAGGCGCATTCTCAAAGATGTCCTGGGAGTGTCCACATACAGGTATAAATAACTAAACAATGGACACACCTCCCCAGGAATCTGACGTATTAGAGGAGTCTCCGTGATCATCCCCGCAAGTGCTGGAGCGCCCTTTCTCATTTACTACAGCAGACAGTTATATCTGCAAAGTAGTTAACTCTTTGAGGGCGGTTTCTTTAGAGCAATTGCGGCCATGTTCACAGAGAAATACATACATAGAGAGAACAATATATACAACACACAAAATACATAATAAAAAAGAGAAAACATTCAATACAGAGTTGTGGCTCTAGTTGGAAAATAGCAACAGAAGTTACAATTATAAGTGTATGGACACTTGTTACTAGTTATTAGTATGTTGCTTAAAAACCATAATACATTGTAAAAACATATATATCACTGAAAACACGATACATATATATACATTCAAAAAAGCGGTAGCAAGTATTGAATGTCATGTTATTATTCCATATACCATATACATTTCTTAGTATCCATACTGATAAATGTGAGCAAAATACTTTCCACTTAAAGCGTGATATTTTTAAACAAGAGGACTCAGTACTTATTGACTTCAAAACCATATGTATATATACAACTACAGACACAATTAGCTTAGTATGAATATATATATATTTTTGTCTTATTTGCATATCTGTTACCTTATTTTATATTCTACAGGCATGATGTAACTTTCTATCATTTAGGGTTAGATTTATTAGATATATGTTCGCATAGGGTGCCATAATTTATATATTGAAGTAACTGTTTGTTCTATTATATTATACACAAAAGGCCAGTTCTCTTTATTATTTGTGTATGTATAAACATAGGTTCTTTTATTATTGTTTCATATGGTTATTAGTATATTTGGTGAATTTATACCAGAGAAGAGAGAGGAAATAAGAGGGATAGTATAGGAGATTATATACTTATAGAGGACAAAGCCTATTTGTTACATACCCTGATATAAGTCCAAATCCCATCTTAGATTTATCCCCTTAGGTTCCCTAGTCTCTAGTTTAAAGATCCATTGGACTTCTCTGTCCAATAGTTTCCTGTATCTGTCCCCTCCTCTCTTGTTTGGAGGGACATAATCTATAGTTTGAAAACTGAGTGCAGTTTTTCCTTCTTTATGAAGGTTAAAATGTTTCCCCACAGGGGTTTTTGGGGGTTCTTTTTCTATTGATGTAAGGTGCTCACGTATCCTGTCCTTTAGGTTTCTACTTGTAGACCCTGTATATTGTTTACCACAGGTTTTACATGTGATTACATAGATCACATATTTTGAACAGCAGTCTAATCTAAATGTAGTATTATGTGTAGAATTATTAGCTGATGAAATTACCTTACTGTCTGTCTTGCAATGTATACACACATTACAGTGTCTACCACAACGAAAAAATCATTTTTTCGTTAGCCATGTTTCTCTGGTAGGGGTATCTGTACCATAGACATATTTAATTAATTGACTGCCTATAGTAGCTGCTCTTTTTGGAATGAATTTGATACCCTTCTCCAAGATCTTTTTACATTGGGGATCCAAGGTAAGGATACCAAGGTTTTTGTGTATAATATTTTTAATTTTTACAAATTGATTGCTAAATTGTGTTATGAAACCAATTTTATCCCTGCTTTTCATTATGTTTCGATTTTTACATTGTTTATTTTTTAGTAGAATTGTTCGGTTTATATTCCTTATTTTGTCTCTTAATGTTAAAAGTGACTTTATATTATATCCTCTTTTCTCAAGTCTATGGACTAGATCTAATGAATGCTTGTCATACATGTCTGTGTTTGTACAGATCCTTCTAATACAAATGAATTGGTCCTTCAGAATTTTGAGATGTTTTGGATGGCAGGAATCTGCTCTTAGGACTGTATTCCATGCAATCTCTTTTCAGTATAATTCTGATGTAATCCTACCATTTTCCCCTTTTAGCATGATATCTAAATACTCTATTGTCTGATTATTTACATTATGTGTAAACTTTAAATTCATAGAGTTGGAGTTCAAATAAGATAGAAAACATGTTGCTTGTTCTTGAGTACCAGACCAGATTATTATCAGGTCATCAATATATCTCATATAGGACTTAATAAAGCCATTGTATATATTCTGCTCACCATAAATGTATGTGGACTCGAACTATCCCAGAAAAAAATTGGCATATGCTGGGGCAAATTTAGCCCCCATCGCCGTGCCACATATCTGCAAATAATAGTTCGAGTCAAACATAAAAAAATGACAAATGTTTTAAGGCATATCCAATAAATTTTTGTTACTTTTTATAAGGCTGTGTACATATATATGTGTCTTACTTTCACCTGCAAGAACTTGTCGTGAAAATACACACGTAAGATGAAAGAATCCTTGTTTTTGTCTAAATACCGAAGTTTCCTTCCAAGGGAATCTAGCGTCCTTGTGCGGATTCCATGGTGTAAATCTTCTCTTACGCTGTAGGGCGACAGCATTTTTCTTTCTACTACATGGGGTTTAAAGGCAACACATAAATTAACTCTAACCTTGTCTGTATTGTATATATATGTTACGGGTAAAACAGACATTACCCAAGCGGCTGTGGGTAAAGCCTGATGTACTGTAATTACCCCATCTACACTTTTTCTTTTGCCTCCCAGTTTATGCACGTTTATTTAATTTATTAATAAACAAAAATGTCTATGTAGTGTAGCTCCCCCTCTCCACCTATCCTGCCCAAGCGACTATACTGTAGGGCCCCCTCTCCCTTTGCCGTTGTGTTGTGGATCCCTCCCTCCTAGTAAAACATTTTCCGATTGTAGGGAAGCTGCCCCCTCCGGTTATAGGCCACCCACACTCCTCTCTCCTTCCCTCTAACACCACCCACGGCACCACCTCAAGCCGATGTAGACTTTGACACAGATTGTCACGGTCTGCATCGGCAATCTGGCTTCATTTGCTACTGGAAGCACCTCTCTTACCATATAAAGGCAGATGCTTTCTGCCTCTGGCTGCAGTCTTAGCTGTAAAACCTGACAGCTGGAACCACAGCATGAGGTGAAGGTTGGACATAGGTACTATGTCAACATTGTACGCTAGGCACAGTACCCTATGACATAGTACCTAAGTCCATATGGCTTAAAGGGTTAATATATAACACATTTGGTACAGTGCGATCATGATATTAGAACTAAACACATTCAATACAGTGCAAACTTGTATTGGCTAATCATATAGAAAAAGCACTTTCAGGTAGTGCAAAGTTTAAAAAACGCATTATTGTAAAACGAAAAAGACAGTGCTACTGTCTTCTATGGGATATTAATATCATGTCCACAAAATCTTGTTCTTGAAAAGAACATTCCAAAAGTTAAAAACACAATTATTTTTAAAATTAACTTATTTTAAATCAATATACTCCTAATTGTGCACAGCTCAGATAGAAAAGCCGCCTTGTGCTGTCTGTTATGGTGCGTTAAGCTCCATACCGCACAAAAGCCGAGCGCTGATTTGATGTGCTCGTGCACACTTTCCCCATAGACATTAATAAGGGGGAAAGTGTTAGAAAAAACACTAACACCTGAAGTGCGGAATGGAGATCACTATAACACAATCACATTAAAGGGACACTGAACCCAAATTTTTTTTGTAATTCAGAAAGAGCATGCAATTTTAAGCAACTTTCTAATTTACTCCTATTATCAATTTTTCTTCGTTCTCTTGCTATCTTTATTTGAAAAGGAAGGCATCTAAGCTTTTTTTGGGTTGAGTACTCT
>CAJPDP010278066.1:0-10017 GCA_905336975.1 Bombina variegata variegata
CTAAACTCATTAACTCATAGAAACTATTTAGCATGGGTGTGTTTTGGTGGTTGTAGATGTGCAACAGATTTTGGGGGTCAAAGTTAGAAAAAGTGTGTTTTTTTCCATTTTTTCATCATATTTTATCATTTGTTTTATGGTAAATTATAAGATATGATTAAAATAATGGTATTTTTAGAAAGTCCATTTAAAAATGGTATATAATATGTGTGGGTACAGTAAATGAGTAAGAGGAAAATTACAGCTAAACACAAACACCGCAGAAATGTAAAAATAGCCCTGGTCCTTAAGGGGAAGAAATTGAAAAATGGCCTTGTCCTTAAGGGGTTAAAAAGGGTCCACTTTTTCGAACTTGGAAGAAATTGTATATTAAGGGTTATTATACTTGTAACACTTCCTATGCTATTTATTTATTGAAATGTACATGTGCATGTTTTTACATAGGTGAATCGACTCACCAGATAAAGGAAAGATTAAATGAAAATAAATCGAATATTAGAACTAGAAACATTAAATCTCCAGTAGCTGAAATTTTTTTAAAAGCTGGACATCATGTGTCCCAACTTAGATTTCAAATTATAGATCATATAGAAATCCCTAGACGTGGAGGCAATAGAGAGATAATACTTAAACAGCGTGAATTATATTGGATCCATACACTAGAATCAAAAGGCCCAACAGGCATGAACAAAGATTTTGACTTATCAGTCTTTTTGTAATTTGTAGAAGGATATTATTCCAATTTCTATGTAGTAATTATTATTGCTATTTGGTTATAGATGAAAACTACAAGAATCACACTAAATATATCCTGATAGGGAGCGCACTAAAGCAATAATATAGATATAGCAGTTATATCAACTATAACCTAAATAATAAAACCATATAAACATATATACACAATATAGAAAAGGATGTGTGTATGTACAGTATGTGTAGCCTGCAGAGTCATTGTTATGACTGGAGCTGGTGGATATCGTGTGGTAGATGGAGAGCTACAGAGTCTTCATATGCAGTGGAGGGAGGCAGTGTCTGCTCTTTTTGCTTTCCAGACCATTTCAGTGGGTGTCCCAGAGACAACAGAGCTAAACTGAGAGCTTCTAAGAACCTCTACTGATCCTTATATATTCTAACTACCACCTACCAACCATTACCATTGGGACTGGATCCGCTCTGTGTGGAAATCCCTGTGTGTTCGATTGTCTCCTGCATTGACCTGCGAAGTTGCTCCTGTGGGTAGTCGATAATTCCAGCTCTAAGGAATCAAAGCCTGAAGTGTTCCTGTACATACATTGGAAACTCAGCAAGCTGGGTTGCTGTGATTACCCAGTACGTGCCTGATAGCACTGTATGAGTGCTCTACTAAAATGTGAGTACCCCGTTGTGGATATATACAAGCCTCTGTATTGTTCTACTGGTACACACAAGCGCCTCTCTTTGTCTCCCCTTTCTTGGTTATAGATGGTAGCATTATTTGATGTTATATAAAAGGTATAAAACATTTCTATATAAATTGTGTTCAATAGACCTTTGATGGCTATTTATATGTACATTTCAGGTAATATGTATGATTTCCTGTCCACTAGAGGGCAAATGCTAGATAGATGTTGGGAATTTTATTGACCACTAGGTGGAAGTATACATTGTATTTACCTTAGAGGCTGTACACACAGGTGTGTTAATTGTGATTAGGGGAGGGATTTATGGTTTATAAGGTCTTGTATGTAATGTATGCAACATGATTAAGGGGTAATACCCGAAATGTCGTTGTTCTATGTTCTATTTGGAGTAGATGTGAATAAATGATACATCTTTTATTAATCTGGAGTGCTGCCATCTGATTTTCTATATTGGATTATATTTGGGACTTTGTTGGTGTGAAGTCCTGGATGGCGTTGTCACCCACTTGATGCACAGATGCTGGAGATAATATATTTTATTGGTAACACACACAGTGTCACCGTCTGTAATGATCAGGCATCTGCCCTCATATGGAGGAGGAGCACCGATCACGCTCTGACTTCATATGCGACAGATGCCTGAAGCTTCAGGAGCTCCAGCTCTCGGCTGTATCATAACAGCTGAGAGTGCTGAAGCTTCCTGAAGCTGTCTCGCGCTACAGGGATTTGGCTGCACATGCAACCTACTACAGCGACGGTCGCCGTCAAATCAGCCTATAGGATTTAAGCAGATTTCATCCTATTGGCTGATTTGAATTTTTCAGCCAATAGGAATGCAACGGTACACCAATATAAAAGGGGTATCTTGCATTCAATCTTCAGTGTGCGGCGGACGATCGCATTAAGAGAATCCACATCGCTGAAGACTGCCGCCGATGAAGAGGACCAGCACTCCAGATGAGGACCAGTGCTCCGTATCCGCACATCGCCGAATACCGTTCCACACCTCCGGGAAGAAGATGATGCCTCCCTGCAAGAAGATCTTCGCCACCTGGATGAAGACTTTGCTCCGCCTGGATTTCCGGATTTCAGGAACGGTGAGTACATTTTCTGGGGTTAGTATTTTTTTTTAATTTTTTTTTAATTTTTTTAGATTAGGTTTTTTTTTATTTTTTAATGGGCACTAAAGAGCTGATTGCCGTTTAAGGGCAATGCCCCAACAAATGCCCCTTTAGGGACAATGGGTAGCTTAGGTTATTTTTAGACTTAGGTTTTTTTATTTTTGGGGGGTTGGTTGGGTGGGGTGGATTACTGTTAGGGGGGACTTTGTAATTTTTGCTGTTAAACTTAGGGCAATGCCCTACAAAAGGCAATTTTAAGGGCTATTGGTAGTTTATTGTTAGCTTAGGGGGTGTTTTTATTTTGGGGTGGCTTTTTTGTGTTTATAGGGCTATTAGATTAGGATTAATTTTGATTATTTTGGATAATTTCGTTTATTATTTTTTGTAATCTTAGCATTTTTTTATTTTCCGTAATTTTAGTGTTTTTTTTTTTTTGGTAATGTTATTTTTTTTTCATTTTTTGTATTTTTAGTCTTTATTATTTTTGGTAATGTTAGTTTTTTTTTCTTAGTGTTAGGTTTTAATAATTTTTGTAATTTATTTTTCATTTATTTTAGTTTTTAAAATAGTAATGTTAAGTTTTTGTATAGTTTAAGCTTAGGTTTTTTTAATTCACAGGTAAGTTTTTATTTATGTTATAGTAGTTATATTGTATTTAATTTAGTGTGTTGCGATGTGGGGGGCCGGTGGTTTAGGGGTTAATAGGTTTAGTTTAATATTAGCGATGTGTGGGGGCTGGCAGTTAACGGGTTAATAGGTTTAGTTTAGTAGTTGCGATGTGGGAGCCGGCGGTTTAGGGGTTAATAGCTTTATTTAGTGTTGGCAAATTGGGGGGTCGGTGGTTTAGGGGTTAATACTTTAATTTAGTTTTTGCGATGTTGGTGGGCGGTGGATTAGGGGTTAATAGGTTTATTTAGTGTTGGCGGCGGATTAGGGGTTGATAGGTTTATTATAGTATTTGCAATGTAGGGGGATAGCGGTTAAGGGGTTAATAGGTAGTTTATGGGTGTTAGTATACTTTGTAACATTTTTGTTATGAGTTTTGTGAAACATTTCTGATTTGCAAAATCCATAACTACTGGTCTCTGATCGCGGAATGGATCACGGTGGTGTAAGCTATAATGCTAGCATTATAGCTGGACCGCACAACCTGTAATACGGGTGCAATGAAAATTCCACACCCAAAACCCATTTTTTGAGTGCGGAATGGAGAGTTGTGGTACAGGCTAAAACGCTTGAGGTATAGCTGTACCGCTGTCGCTTGTAATACGGGAGACCTGCATATTCTGCGCGCAAAGGCCAATTTTTCAGCGGTATAGCCGCACAACTTGTAATCTTGACGAAAGTGATTTCCAAAAGAAATAAATTATAGTCTTTAAAAATCTATTTGTCTAACTGAAATTAAAATCACTTATAATGAAACATCACGTTCCTTAGCCAGAATTAGAGTTTCCACTAAAGTTTAAAAATAAACAAAAAAATAACCAGATTTTTCTTCTCCCCAGAATCCCTAGGAAGCTGTGTGTTGTGAACCATAAGGGGCAGTGTGTTGCCTAAGGGCGCTGACAAATATTGCTGCAGTGTTGCTTAATAAAAAAAAAATGTTTTAAAGAGGCTTAGCAACAGCATTATAAGCATGTGATAAAATATGCTGAATGGATCCAGCACTCCTAACAGACTATAAAAGCAGTACAGATAAACTATAAAGCTTAGTGCAGATGCATGATAGGCACTTCCCGGATTTGTAGAAAAAACAACAACATTTTTTTACATTTTTTGCTATAAATCCAACAAGTGCATTTTATTGTGCCTCTATATATACAGTATAGCTATTTGTTTTCTTTTTGTTTATTAATCTGTGTTTTTTTGAGTTTGTGTGTGTAAGTGCGTGTATCTGAGTTTTTCTATTTGAGTGTCTGTGAGTGTTTTTGGGTCTTTGAATGTGTGTGTGTGTGTCATAAGTGTTTCTGTGTGTCAGTTTTTTTTTTAGTGTGTGTATTTTTGAGTGTCTGCTAGTGAGTAGATATTTCTGTGTGCCTGGGTATTTCTGTGTGTCTGTAAGTGTTTGTGTCTTTTAATTATTTTGTTTGTGTGTGTCTAATTGTTTCTGCAGACATTTAAGTATCCAGCAATTCAATCTCTATATGGCTCATATGTGTGTTTAACTGACTCTGATACTAGCCAATTGCCTACAGGCATTATAGGCACAATTTTAAAGCTGACGAGGATTTTTTGAGCATATGTCCATAATAATGGACTGTTTTTCAATTTGTTGGTTATGTAATGTTTTGAAGGCATTTTGTTAAGCCAATACCCTTCACAACACATCTTGTTTACTGTATGTAACAAGAACTTAACAGTTACCAGACAGATGTGGCTCCATCAATGATAATGGAGATGATTTTTACAATAGCTGTGACAAAGGCCTTTTACAGACTTTTATCTAAACAGGAAGTAGCAGCTCTTATCAACTTCCAAGTGGGGTTGAGGGAGATTGGTACTAAAACTAACATTTTAATTGCTCTAAGTATTCCCCTTTGGTATAAAGAGAGATAGACAATGATACATTTGTATATATAGAGTATGAGAAGATAAGGAGGTCTGCTCTCCATGCAAGTTTAGCCTATTTGAATGCAAAAAAACAGCTATTTCCTCTATCCCCCCAAAAAGCTTTAAAGAAGCAATATCATATACATTTTATACTCTGCAGCTGGTACTCATTGAAATACACACTTTTATGGTACACTGTCCCTTTAAAGCATTTTATTTTGATTTTGAAACAGAAACTACATGTTTATTATGATTATAGCAACTTATTACTCATTTTCTCATCATGAATACTCCCATAACTCTATTGACTGATAGTTACACAACTCTAAATCATAAATTCAAACATCTGAGGAATATCTATTTTTCAAAAAGGGGACTTTTTAAAATGCCATTTTTCAGACATAAAATACCACAGAATAACATTAAATAACATTAAAGGTGAGTAAATGTAACACATTTTACTGTTTTTAATAAATTGTCTACTATTTGACCTTCCCTTGGTGGAAAAATCACATAACATGGCTTCAAATCTAGTCCACAAAATAAGTAAAGCTATTTAGTTAAAAAAGTGCTCCAACAAATACATGTTTACATGTATTGGAAAATTATGAAAACAATAGACACCATTCTCTTGGTATCCTTTGAGAAAAAAAGGGGTTGCTACCTTCCTTGCCCACTCTGGAAGGGTCCTTGTCAGAAACCTCAGAAATGTGTTTATTGGTGAATTCCGCTAAATAATATTGTTTTTCACATGGGAAGCTAGAACAGCATGTCTGACAATTCTCTGTTCCATTTCCCTGGAACCAAGGGTATTCTGGTAAAGTTATTGGTTCTGTTATATTTTCTCCTTTTTATTTAAAAAAAATGTTGCATTGTGTTTAATTGTGTTTAGTTATTTTTTTTTATATAAGTACACTGTGACTCCTTTTGTTCATAATAAATATTCCTTTATTAAGTTTTTGCACATTTCTAATAACTGTACCACGTTACACGTTAAGAGACTAGTAATAACAGTATTGTATTTTCTGATTGATTTTTGACAAATTGTTTTGGAATTTTTATTCTGTTAGTCTGTTTTTTTAATCAGGATTTCCCATATAATAATCTTAAAGCAGTGGCAGCATGGAGATAGTTTAGTGTGGGTGGCCATTAATGGGAGCTTGGGCATTTTTCTGGGTCTAGTACAGACAAGAGAATGTTTGTTAACCCTTGCACCCACTGAACTAATTCACAGACTCGTCTGGAGTGTCTGTATTCATCCTTCTAGATCTGTTTGTATCTTTTGATACTATTGCCTACCCTCTCTTGCTCAAAACTCTTAAGTTCTTTGGCATTTTCAACAGAGTATTTTCTGGATTCTCCTTCTATGTCTCTAACCATACTTTTACGGTATTCTTCTCTGGCACATCATCTGCCCCTTTACCACTTTCCATTGGGGTGCTCTGTTCTTGGTTCCCTTCTGTTTTTAAATCTGCACATCATCTTTAAGTTACTTAATTAAGCCCCATGGATTTCAGTATCTTTGTATGCTGATGACACTCAGATCTACCACTCTGCACCAGACCGATCCCCCATTTTGCTAACTTGGGTCACTAACTGTCTCTCATATATTTCATCCTGGATGTCCTCTCTCTGCCTCAAGCTAAATCTCTTTAAAACTGAGGTGCTTAGACCCCTAACCCCTGACTTTCTATAACTGTTGAAAGTAGCATTATCACCTCAACCATTCATGACTGACGCCTTGGAGTCACACTTAACTCAGATCTCTTGTTCACTCTCTACATCCAGTCCATGGACAATTTCTGCTGTGTTATCCTTAAAAACATTTTTTTGCAAAATGTGACGCTTCCTAACACAAGACACATCTAAGATTTCAATCCACTCTCTCATGATTTCCCGCCTTGACTATTGCGACCCCATCCTTTCTGGTCCCCCTAGCTGTGGTTTGTCCCATTTACAATTCATAATAAATTCCTCTATGCTTCCTTACGCATTGCCCCTCATCTGCTTCACCTCTCTGCCAATCCCTTCACTGGCTTCCTGAATAATATCCAGACCCTAACATATTCAAGGACCCCAGTAACTCTGCTCCCTTTTATATCATGCACAGACACGATCCCACCCATCCCTTTAACTCATAGGGGCATATTTATCAAGTTCCGTATGGCTCGCCGGAAACAGAAGTTATGAAGCAGCGCTATAAAGACAGCTGCTCCATAACCTGTTCGCCTGCTCTGAGGCGGCGGACAGAAATCAACAGAAATCAACCAGGTCAAATACGATTGGGTTGATTGACACCCCCTGCTAGCGGCCGATTGGCCGCGAATCTACAGGGGGGGTTCACAAGAACTGCTGGTGCAATGATAAATGCTGACAGTGTATGCGGACATGGTTTGTGCGTTGCATTAAAGTTGATGGTGCTGGCAGTATCACTTTCAAATGACTGTTTACCACCTACCTTCTAAAAAGTAAAACAAATTCTCACAGGCAGGGCTGTCTGGCAGAACCATGTAAATCTCACTACTAAAAGCTATTTTATGTTTTCTTTAATACAAGATTATAAGCAAGTAAGTTTATGCCCTCCATTTATAAAGTTATGGATGCAGCTTGTGGTACAGGCTCACTCATGCAAACAAATCTGAATGTTGTAATTGACAACCCCTCCTTGCATGTGATTGGTTGAGCAAGAGCTGGGGAAGGGATTGTACAAGCATTTCTGACAGGCAGCACAGGCGGACCAGTATCCTGTCTGGGAAACTAGTCCCCCCGCAGCTTCTTAAATAGGGGCATATGGGGCCTATTTATCAAGCTCAGTATGTAGCTACGTGTTAGTTATTTTCAGGAGGTAGATGGATATTGTGCATGCGTTAGGTGTTAGTTACTATTTTCAGGGGCTTACGGTGCTCACATACTCAGCGCAAGTCTTGCTGCGCCTGCCTATGTGTGGCGAGGTGAAAATTGAGTAAAATTTCTCAATTTTCGCAGCGTAAATCTTTGCGCTGAATATATGATACCGATTTGCGACACGGTTCTATGTTAGCTTATGGGAGTAAAAATTGCGATGGGTCAAATATACGTGCCACATTTATATGAAACACTGTATATGTGATACCAAAACCGCGTAAAAACCGGCGTCGCCAGCTTTTGCGGGCGACGCCGCATATGTAATCTTGCCCCTTGTATTTAAGCATCTGTAGACTGCCCCCTTATTTCTGTTCTGTTGACAGACTTGCAATTTAGCCAATCAGTGCCCTCTCATAAGGAACTCCACGGACGTGAGCACAATATTATCTATATAGCACACATGAACTAATGCCCTCTAGCTGTGAAAAACTGTCAAATGCATTCAGATAAGAGGTGGCCTTCAAGTGCTTCGAAATTAGCATATGAGTCTACCTAGGTTTCGCCTTTAACAAAAATTACCAAGAGAACAAAGCAAAGTTGATTATAAAAGTAAATTGTAAAGTTGTTTAAAATGACATGCCCTATCTGAGTCATGGAAGTTTAATTTGGACTAGACTGTCCCTTTAATGTGAGGCACACTTAATGCCATGTACAGCAGTACTGATACAGAGATAGCAGATAGAGTTCATCTTAAAATATTTGTATTTTTTTCAGCCTTCTAAATGGTCCCCTTTTTTTTCAGCAGTGATCTCAGTTAGTAGCTTTGCGTTTGATCTGTCATTACATACCTAGGCTTTTGCAAAGAGCTGACAGAGTACATGTGGTTATAATTCAGAGTGATTCCACATTTCTTAATCCACATCTTATGGAAAATAATTGTCAGACATTATCTGATTGGAATACAAAGCTGAAATTAAAGATTTTGTTTTTTATACTAAACTAAAGCTAAGAATGAACTTGGAGATTTACAGTATAAACATATAAAATGCAGGGACTGTCTGATATGGACTTGACAGGAATATTACAAATAACTAAGTGGAAAGGTATTTAGTTAAAAGGAATTATACAAAGGAGATGGTTTTTCATCTGATTTGACCAACCCTAAATATTTACCAGCTAGGCAGTTTCAGAAAGACTCGTTTATGTATAGATACAAGGGAGCTATGAGGTAGATTTTACTAAGAGACATCTAAGTTTATGTGGCTGCCATTTTGGGCACATAAAAAAAAATAATAATAAGATAATAATATCATTAAAAAAACAGTCATAAAAATGTGCAGAATCCAGTGGTTGTAATCTCTATAAATTATTATGGGAAATACATATATTTTAGTTATAATCAGATTAAAGAATACTGAATGCAAACATAGCAGTAGCCAATTGCTGAAAATATATGCTATCTGTTTTATGAATCTGCCTGTCTATCTATCTATCTATCTATCTATCTATCTATCTATCTATCTATCTATCTATCGATCTATCATCTATCTATCTATCTATCTATCTATCTATCTCTTCTATCTATCTATCTATCTACCTATCTATCTACAGTGGGTATTGAAAATAATCACCCCCTTGAAATTAATCACATTTTGTTGCTTTGCAGTCTGAAAAAAAAAGACAGACACAGTTTTTGTTTATCCAGTTGTAATTACTCAGTGCAACAAATAACATCCAAGTGAAAGATATAACACCAACATGTCAGGAAAAAATAAAGGAAATTCAAAAACAGAATCACTGAGTTGCAAAAAGGATCACCCCCTCTTAAACTTACTTGTAAACTCAATCAGGTGTAGCTAATTACCTTCTCAATGGCAAATACAAAGCAATTTGACCTTCAACTGTGATCAGCTGTGGGCATATTAATTATTGGGCATATTAATTAGCTCAGCATGAAAAGGGCTTTCCTAGAGCATCTCTGTCCCTGGTAGTGCAACTGAATCAACTATGGCACTGTCAAAAGATCTCCGGGATAATGTTGTGGAAAGGGCCAAGTGCCTAGAAGCACAGTGGAGTCTATTATTAAGAAGTGGAGGGTATAT
>CAJPDP010278107.1:0-19784 GCA_905336975.1 Bombina variegata variegata
TTAATCTACTTTCTTGGAAAGTGTTATTTCTCTTGGCTATCTCTTCTGTTAGAAGAGTTTCTGAATTGTCTGCTCTCTCTTGTGAGTCTCATTATCTGATTTATCATCAGGATAAAGTTGTTTTGCAAACTTCTTTTCAATTTTTACTTAAAGTTTTTAACTCACACAACAACATATTATTTTAATGCTACTAAGGATTTCAGACATACTTCTAGTTTGTTTGAAGGTCAGCACACAACCGCTCCAGCTTCCGTACCACAGGGATATGTGGTGTCGCACGATGATGACATCATCAGAAAGCAGCTGTCACGTTAACCCCAAAGGAAGAGGGAACCAACCGCTCAATGTAATGCAAACAAGAAAAAGGTTGCACAGCAGGTCCAAAATGAAAACACAGGTTTATTGTAAAAATAAAACCTTGACAGACATGAACAGGTAGGTAACTGATGCATTTCGCACCCCCTAGTGGCGCTTAATCATAGACTCAGTTACAATGCAAAACATTCATCTTAAAATAGGGCTATAATTGCCCTTACATTTGCCAGTACATTACATCATTAAAGATACGAACAAACCAATTTAAAAACTATAAGTGATACACGTAATCAGCAGTTATTCTATGCCAGATAATCACATTACCTGAAGCTAAAAAGTGTGTTGGAGATAATAAAATAGGATTATGCTTAACATTGGACAATATAGTGCATACTGTAGTGAACCTTGTTCCTATTGGCATAACATTAAACAAAAGCCTGAACCCGAATTTTAGCTATTCACATATAACTAAGTTATATGTTAATATTAACATCGATATTAACATTAATATCAGAATATCCCACATTAGATTTTGAGATTAAGGGGGTAATTAAAGTTACAGCTCACTATACTAAATTAAACCACCTATCAAGATGCCCTATTATACACTACGTGTGAAATTTACACACCGTATATTGCAACAAAGAGATATAAGTGGTCTATCATTATAGCACTTAAAAAAAAGTGATTAAAACAAATTTTCTACACAAAGTAACTAATATCCCATTCTTTATTAAGGCCAAGTGGGACTCTTGTTTTAATTTAAAGATCCAATAAAGTTCTTTTTTTTTTTTTAAAACAAGCTTTATTTTTCATATCAGTCAGTTATACAAAGTTAAAGTACATTTCTCAATGTTCAGGTCTTAAATATAAGATCACATACATAACAATGTTACAATCTGACTTATTACTAATATGAAACATAGGCAGGACCACAATGTTACAGAATAAAATGTCCTCTTTCCAAAGTAGAAGTGACCTAGATGTCCTTGTTTGACCATGGTCATGCCATTCTTCATAAAGCTTGACATTTTAACAATTTTCAATATATAAGTATTCAAACTTATGCAAACCTATAAAAACTTTTAAATTAAAATGTGCGTCCGGGTAATTCCAGAGAGGGGGGGGGGTTCATTACTGGAAGGAAGAAGGGGGAGATAGACCAGGAAGAAAAGGGGAAGAAAAAAAAAGGGGAGAAGGTCCACCTAAAGGCCTCTTACAGCTCAGTGAGGGTGTCATTTTGTGCAACCTGCAGCCATTGCAGCCGCTATAATGGAGTAGCTTTCCACACAGCCAGCATCATCTCATACATCACCAATTGGTTGCTTTTAAAATAATGTAGTCTTTCCATGGTTAGTAATTCCTCTACTGAGGAGTACCATTCATCAATTGATGGGACCTGTTTTGATTTCCATTTCTTAGGAATAAGTCTCTTAGCTCCTGTGAGCATTATCAAGAGAAGGGCCCGAGTGTAATCATCTTTAGTTTTAGGGAGACGTAGCAATAATATAGTTTCTGGCGTGTTTGGGATTAGTGTCTAATTTAACCGATATAGCCTCGAGCACAGCTGACCAGTAATCTGTCAATCTAGGGCATGACCACAAAATATGGTAAGTGTGCCAGGCTCTCCACATCCTCTCCAACATGAGGGGTTTGCTGAAGGAAAAAGTTGGTGCAGTCTTGTTGGAGTATAGTACCATCTAGTCAATAATTTAAGATGTATTTCCTGCACCGCAGCCGAGACAGAGGAGCGTTTTGTCAGGCTAAATGATCTAAGCCACTCATCTTCATCAATTGTATTGTTAAAATCTCTATTCCAGGCCCTAGTGTATGTTGGTAATTGTACATCTGGTGGCATAAGCAACAGTTTATATACCTTTGATATCAATCGTTTGGGTGGTGTGTTTCCCGTGCAAAGCAGCTCAAATGGTGTGAGTTCCCTAATAAAGTTATCTTTGTTTTTGTGATACAACAAGAAATGTGATAATTGATGATATCGAAGCCGGGAGGAGAAAATCCCCCCGTATTGTTCAGACATACTTTGCTGTGAGCGCAGCTTTCCCCCCTCCAATGCAAAATGCAAAATACCTGCTCTCAGGCTATAAGGTGTGCTCATACGTGTTCCTAGTTTGTGATATGGTATATCAGGGTTTTCTATAATCGGGATCATTGGTGAATGGGTTGAAGAAATATGAGTGCTGGTGGCTAATAGTCTGTCCCAATCCTGCAGAGTTTATAGGGTTATGTGGTATTTATGTAGTGATTTAGGGCGTTTTGTCGCAGGAATCCACGCTAGAGCTCCTATATTGTGCAATTTAAAGATTTGTTCGTCTATTTGGACCCATTGTTTATGTGTGGTGCTGCGCAACCATTCAATCAATCTCTGTAGGAGTATACCCGTCTGTAAGTGGCTAAGTCCCGTCTGTAAGTGGCTAAGTCAGGGAACCCCAGCCCTCCCCTGTCACGGGGGAGATACAGCGTCTTCCTAGGCACTCTAGGCTTTATGCCAGTCCATATAAACTGTTCAATAGATCTTTGCAGCTGGGGCAAGAAGCCTTTTGGCAAATAAATTTGGACAGTTTGCATTATGTATAGTATGCGCGGTAATATGTTAATTTTTTTTAGACCTATTTTCCCCAACCATGACAACGGTTTATTTTTCCATGAGGACAAGTCACTAATTATTTCTCTCCGTAAAGTTAAGTAGTTATTTTTTAAAAGGTCTGAGGGATTTGTGGACAAATATACACCCAAATATTTCAACCTAGAGGTAGCTATAGGGATCTTATACTCTGTTGCTAAAAGCTGTATGTGTTCAGGGTGGGCATTTATGTTCAGCAGTTCAGATTTCGTCAGATTTAAATGAAAGTTAGAGAGTTCCCCATATTTGTTTAGTTGATCCAGAAGTTCTGGAATTGAGGTTTCGATATTTGTGAGGGTATAGAGAATATCGTCAGCATAAAGTGCTTGCTTATGTTCCATGTCCCCCACCCGCATCCCTGTGATGTTTGGGTTCTCTTTAACTTTTTGTGCTAATGATTCGATTGATAGGGCAAAAAGCAGTGGGGACAAGGGGTAGCCCTGTCTGGTCCCATTTGTTATAATGAATGTATCTGATAATGTACCATTTACCCTAACCCAAGCATTTGGAGTGTAATATAGTGCGAAGGTCATGTTAATGAATGATTCACCAAAGTTCATCGCCTTCATGACCCAACACAGAAAAAGCCAATCGACGTGGTCAAAGGCCTTCTCTGCGTCCGTCGAGAAGAGAGCCAAAGGCACACCTTCAACCTGTGCATAGTTAATTAACTGGATCACCTTATTGGTATTATCCCGCTTCTCTCTCCCAGGTACAAAACCTACCTGGTCCGACGAGATTAAATTTGGAAGATAGTGACCTTCGCATCTGTGTTCAGCAGTGAGATAGGCCGAAAGTTAGCCGGGGAAGTGAGGGGTTTGCCCTGTTTGGGGATAACTGCAATATGTGCCTCTAGTATTGTACTAGCTAGTAACGGGCTATCTACTAAATTATTAATTATTAAAAGTTGTAGCATCAAGGGGCCCAAAGTTTTAATAAATACTTTATAATACTTAGGGGTGAACCCATCTGGTCCAGGGCTCTTTCCACCAGGAAAATCCTTTATAGCTTGGACTAATTCTTCTATAGAAATGGGTGCATCGAGGGAGTTTTTGTAATCACTTTCAAGTTGTGGAAGACCTATTGAGACCAGGTATTGATCTATCAAGCATTGCCTATCATTTATGTTATAATTTTGATGTTTTATTCCATTCGTTTGTGTTATGTTATAGAGCTCTTTATAATATGAGTGGAAAGAGCTTCCTATTTGTTTACTACCTTTCAATATTGTACCATCTGTTTCTTGTATAAAATGTATATGTGATTTAAGTTGCTTTCTGCGTATAGATCTAGCTAATGATTTCCCTGGTTTGTTGCCCCCCTCATAGTATTGTTGCTTTAAGGATAGGGTTTTGCGCTGAAAACTCTCTAATTGATGTTTGTTGAGTTCTTTTTTAGCGCTCTCTAGGGATTTTCTAGTGTCCTTATCAGAAGGGTTTCTCTTATGTATATCTTCTAAGTCTGAAATACTTTTTAATAGTTGTGTGTGTTTCAGTCTATGCTGTTTAGATAGGTGTGCCTTATGTTTAAGAAACTCTCCACACATGACACATTTATGGGTCTCCTAAAAATTCATGAGTGAAGTTTGTGAGGGGTCATTGTGTGCTAAGTAATCTTTCAGTGATTTTTGAATTTCTACTTTTATCCCGGCATTGTCCAACAAAGTGTCATCTAATCTCCATATATACGTCGTGGGGGGCAAGTGTGGTCATTGGATGTTACAAGTGATGGGTGCATGGTCCGACCATGTGATAGGGCCTATAGTGCATTTAGTAATCATGTCAAGTCCTGTTGGGTCAGTAAGAAAATAGTCTATTCGAGAGTATTTATTGTGTGGGGGTGAGTAATAGGTGAAATCTTTACCTGATGGATGGAGTGATCTCCACACATCGTGTAGTAATAGATTTGAGATAGTTGTTTTAACTGATTTGATTGTTTTAACAGGGATTCTCATTGAGCCGTTAGACGTGTCAACTCGTGCATCCATTGGTATGTTGAGATCGCCTGAGAGAAACACTGGGCCTTTCGCAAAGTCCAAGAGTAACTTCAAAACTTTTTTCATGAATTGATGCTGGTCAGTGTTTGGGCTATACAATGTGGCTAATGTTATTGGGTGCTCATAAAGCGTGCCTATTATAAGTAAGAACCTTCCTTCAGGATCTTTCTCTACATGCGTGATTTTTAAAGGGACAGAGTGATGGATTAGTATCCCGACTCCACATCTCTTGGAGGTGCCAGAGGCAAAGAAGGCTGTTGGATACTGCGTATTATGCCATTTTGGCTCTCTACCTCTTCGAAAGTGTGTCTCTTGAAAGAAAAGTACATGGCTGTGTAGGCTATTAAATTCCCTAAAGGCTATAGACCTCTTACCTGGATCATTCAATCCTTTTGCATTAACAGTAGTGAAGGTGAGGCCATGTGAGCCAAATTTGCTAGTTTTATGATTCATCCCGTGTGAGAGATAATAAAAAAGGGGGGGGGGAGAAAGCTCTAAGTTTAAGAGAGTAAGGGATAAGTGGGGGTGAGGTAAGAGTAAAAGGAAAAGAAGTGGATTAGGCACAGGGAAGGTTATGGGTTATTTAGGCAAAGAACCCGGCACACACTGAAAAAAAGAAATTTGTAAGAGAAGATACGAATAGGTTAATACTCTTCGTACACAAACAGCTCAAACTGTTGAACTGATGAACTTCTATTAACCAATAAATTCAGTAGGGGTAGTAACCCCTAGACTAGAACAATTTTAATATATCATATGGCTTCCAGAGACTTTGAAGTCACAGCCTCCAGAGGTGATTCAAAATTGGCATGGGGGAAGGTTTCTGGGAGGGTAGGGGAGGTGAATGGAAGGGGGAGGTAAGAGGAGGGGTATATTGGGGGGGAACTGCACAAAAGAGTTTATATACATATTCGCTCATTTCGCAATAACAAAGCACTCTACCAATCCCTGGCTAATTAGTATATCGCAGTCAGTGCAATTTGTGTTTCTAGTGATAATTCTCTTCTATTGCTTCAGATTACAATAGTTTCCTCAAGCTCTGGTAATCCATAAGAGCAACTTCATCAGTACACATCAGAACAATGTGGGCAACAATCATAAAGCTGCGCGATTATTGAAGGACCACTAAGCTGAAAGTCCTATACTAAACATTAATTTTTACCAAATTAGTGTCAGCAAGGTGGATGAGATTTATATATATGTATCTGCCATACTGCTAAGAGACATGTAATGTCTATTAAGAAGCTAGGTACACAAAGTGACTTGCGTTTATATGCGAGTAATCCCCAAGGGAGAAAGTGTACTTATGGGTTATGCTTAAAGTGTATAATACACTTACAGTCACCTTTAAGTTGCAGAGGTCGTGGATTCAGTGATACTCTCCTGCTGCTGGCAATTTTCGTCCATTGAGAGACTTGTGAAAAAAGCTTGAACATCTGATCCTGGTCTATATACTGCAGTCTTGTTGTTGCGTGTGGCCACCAGTGACACTAGGAAGCCCCAGCGGTATTGGACCTTATGTGCTCTCAATTTCGCTGTGATGTGTGCCAATTCCCTTCTCTTTTGCAGGGTGGTCGGGGATAAATCCGAAAAAATTTGTATGTCCTCTCCCGCATGCTGCACCGGATGCTTGGTACGTGCCCATTTGAGGATTTCTTCTTTGTCCTTAAAGCTTAAAAAGCGGACAATAATATCTCTATGAGGCGCTTTTGGGGGTGGTCTTGCTCTGAGTGCCCTATAGGCTCGTTCCAGTGCTATTTCTGGGGAAGACGGAGTTCCCTTTAACGTGCAAAACAGGCTCTGCAGATAACCTTCTATTGCTGGGGGGGTGGATGGACTCTGAGACACCCCTGATTCTTAGGTTGTTTCGACGACCTCTGTTGTCGAGGTCCTCTATCTTATCAGACAGTAGTTGTATTGTGTCCGACTGTTGCTGGAGCTCAGTATTCACCTGCAGGATTGATGCTGAATTTTCTGCTTGTGTTGCTTCAGCCTGGGTCACCCTAGTATCTAGTGTATTAATGTCTTGTCTAAGATCATTAAAGAGGCCCTGCATTTCTTTAACTGCATTTCTGATATCCTCCTTTGAGGATAGGTGCTGTAAGCTTTCTTTGGTAATGAGATGTTGGACATGTGTGTCAGTAACCTGCTGTGGCGCTAGTGGCGCTTGTTGGCTGTTGTCCATGTTGTCCGGTGAGGATGTGTTAGGGTGCTCCACTTGTTTCAGGTATTTTTTAAGTGTGTGCACTGGCGTATTTTTGTCATCCTTAGACTGCCTTTTACACTGCATCCCTCAACAACCCCTCCTATCGTTAGGTAACAGAGTGTATCTAAATGTTTATTTGAGTATTTTCTTCATGTGCTATAATACTCTGATAAGCACAGATGTCGTTAAAGCTCTGCTAGTAGGCAATTCAACTGATCGTGTTCCAGTCCTATAGGGGACACTCCACCACCCCAGCCCCCTTAATGCGGTTGTTTTATCAGATGTAGCAATAGGCCTTATGCCTTCTTTTTCAGGTAAAACGGTTTCATTCAAATTTTCAGTGACAGGGATCTTTAGTAGTGTGCTAAGGTAGAGTTTTTATTGTACCCTGCTGTCAGTCTGTACCACCCTTTGTATAAGTGATTTTATAGGCGGTTTATTATTTATGTTGGATCGTTTCCCCCTTTCAAGAGAGCTTATACTCCTGATCAGTTGTGTGGATAAAGAAAGGAAAACCCTTATAAGCAGGCAATCTCCGGCGCTTTGTGCAAGAGGGAGAAAAAAGAAAAAACAAAGTTCACTCCTTGCTGCAGTTTTACAGAAGTGGCTGTTTCTGTTACTTTACACCCCTAGATCTGGGTCGCAAGGCAGGTCAGTCTCTCAGGTCTACTCTGAATAAGTATCGGCAACAAGTGAAGCCAGCTACCAGCGGCCGATGAAACTAGTTAAAGTAGTGTGGGGTAATCAGGTCACGTTGAGGCAGTCCGTGTCGTTTTATATGCAAAGTCTCTTTACCTTAGCAGAAGTCTGCCAACATGTCCCCTCAAAGCGGTAATGGTAATCAGTGCAGAGTGTAAGGTTCTTCCGTGATGTGATTTGCACAACCAAGGAGGTCCCTCCCGAATCAGGAGGCCTCAGTTTCCATCTGATCCTGTGTCTCTATGCGTCCCCGATCTCTCCGCAGCTGTAGTCAAGGAAGTCTCTTCTTATCGGCTGTTTCTCGATGAATATCAAGTTTGCTAAAGTTACCCCATAGAGGATAGACAAATTAGGTTAGGGAAATGCCATAGATATCTATTGTACTGTCTTAGGGTTAGGAGCTCTCTTAGAACACAGCCATCCGCCTGCGTGGCTAAGCTCCGCCCCCCAATAAAGTTATTTTTTATCTAAGATCTTAGACTTGTTACCCCCTCTAACTGGCATCCTGGTCAGATCTATGGCTTTAATAGATAAATTACCAACATTGGTGAAATGCACACTGTTGAAGTGTTGAGCCACAGTGGAGTCTTTATTATAAATCTTGACATCATTAAAATGTTCACGGGCTCTCATACCCTTTTGCCTCGTCGTTTTACCAACATATTGGCAGTGGCAAATCAGACACTCCAACAGATATACCACAAATGTCGTTCTACAATTAGCATATAAGTCTATACTGTATAAACAATTGTCTACTGTTGATTTAAATTCTCCACTAGTATCTAGCATAGCACACGTTAAGCATCCCCTGCCTCCAAATTTAAAGTTACCTTTTGCGTTTAGCCAGGTCCTCTTTTTCCCTGATCTTAGCACCATACTTGGTGCTAATTTGGTAGCTAAGGTTACAGGTTTTTTGGAGATATACTTGCACAACCCTATGGTATCTTTTAATATATCATCGGCAGATAGTATAGACACATTTTTTTTAGTATTTGTACAATTTCAGGGAACTGTTTAGTGTACTCAGTGGTGAATAGTATATCCTCCTGCTGTACCCCTTTACTATTGGGGTTAACAGAATGTGTAGACTCATGTGACTGACAAATCTCCATTCTTACGGAGTGTAATAGTTTTGAGTCATACTCCCTTGCCTCTAGTCTTTTGCACAATTCAAAAGATTGTTCCATATATACATCAGCATTTTTGGTGTTCCTCCTCAGCCTAATGAATTGACCTCTGGGTATGGCACGGACAAGGTGACATGGATGGCATGACTTAGCATGAAATATTGTATTGCCAGCACTTGCACTAGGCTTTCAAAATGTGTGTGATATAATCACATTATTCTCCACGTCACCCTCCAATGCCACATCCAGAAAGTCAACCCGTAAGTTACAAAAAATTCCCACGAATTTAAGTTTCATGTCATTATTATTAACATATGTCAAACATTTCTCAAACCCCTCCTCTCTAAGAGGCCCACTGACGATCAAAATAATGTCATCAATGAACCTCCTGTACAGAAGAGTTTCACCCAAAAAGGGGTTACGGGTATCAAAGATATAATTAAGTTCCCAAAAGCCGATATATAAGTTTGCAAAAGATGGAGCATATTTTGCCCCCATAGCAGTGCCGCAGCACTGCAAGTAAAATGAGTCATCAAATAGGAAAAAATTATGCGTAAGGAGGAACTCCAATGCTGTGCATATAAAAGAGAAAATGTCAGTTGAATAACTAGTAAACATAGTAAGAAAGTACCTAACCGCAGAAATACCCAGGGTGTGCAGAATAATCGTGTAAAGAGACACAACATCAGCCACCACCCAGGTGTACCACTCCTGCCATGATGCAAATCCCTCAGTTAGGAATATAAGCCTTTAACCTATGGCTGAAGAATATCATCCATCCATTCGGACATCGGCTCCAAAAGGGAGCCAAATGCCTGAAAAAATAGGCCTACCTGGGGGATTCACAGGATCCTTGTGGATCTTGGGCAAATAATGAAATAGGGGCACCGGATGGTCAGGGACCAGATGCCGTGTGTCTTCTTCACTAAATACACTCACTCCAACCCCATCATTCAACAGGCTCACCAACTCTTTCTTAATGATGTTTGTAGGATTCCCTACCAAACGTTTGTAAACATTTATATCCTGTAGTTGGCGTTGTGCCTCTGCAAAATAGTCGATTTTATTCATCACTATGAAATTGCCTCCCTTATCGGAGTTCCTAATTATAATATCGTTATTATTCTGTAACAGATCCAACGCCAACCTCTCTGTGGGGTTTACATTTGATGCTTGTTTTTTTAAGTTTTTCTCACTAACTCTCTCAGCCAAGTGTATTATCTGTCTCTCAACATTTTTTTGGAAAGATTCAAAGCTTGCCCTCTATGCTGAATGGGATAAAAATCTGATTTACTCCTTTTCGATTTCTGAGGTCTAGTATTCTGTAATAAAGTATCACTGTTTACATTTAATTCTACTAAGGTATTTAATGCACAAGGATCCTCAACTGATACACAATCACTATCTCCCTTAGTTGTCACATGCACATTACTTTCCTCCAACTGAGGGTCTGGATTGAAACTATAAAAATCTCTTTATAGTCAGTTTCCTGACAAATCTATTTAGATCTAGTAATGTAGTAAATGGTGAAAAAATTCTAGAAGGGGCAAATCCCAATCCTTTACTCAATACATTGATCTGATCAACACTCAATACATAAGAAGAGATATTAATAACACTAAGATCTAATGTCTCATTGCTTCTTTTTTCTTGTTGTTTTTTCTTTTGGATCTCCTAATTCTCTTAAAGGGATCTTCTTTGCAACCTATGGGCATACCACTGGTTCCTCACCCTCAGTATCCTCCGCTGGCGTCACCTGCAGAGAATGGGAGCAAGAAGAAGAGACAAAAGAGTGCGGGAGAGAGAAGATGCTTGCGATGATTTTAAAGATTCTTGATCAGTGGTTTCTGCTTCCGTGGATGAGAACACTACTTTCTTGTTCTTTTTATTCTTGTAATTTTTCAGAATGGATTTGGGAATAGAATCAGCCCCGTTATCCACTTAATTCACATATTTCTTATTGTTGAATCAGTTTCTTCTATTAAATCTGTAGCCTGTATTCCCTTTTTGGAAGCTGGGCCATGAGTACACTCTGTTGGACTCATAATCCATCCTATCCCGGCTAAATTTGATTCCTTTTTTTTCTGCTAAGATGTTATCCAACTTGTCAACGTGTTCCTGCATAGTTTTCTTATGCTCTAGGAATTTCTCATGTTCTTCAAACTTCTTTAGCTCCAATTCAATTTCACTGATGTGATCTTTAAAATTAATTCTCTGCTTATGCTTACATTTGATCAATATGCTCATTAGCTTTATAGAGCATTCAGTTAAAACCTAATTCCACTCTGAGATTATATAATGATCATCAACCTCAAAGGTCGGAAATGTATTTAATCTGAGACCCCTGGGTACCCTATTAAGATCTATATAATGTTCAAAGGCCTCAATATCCCATGTTAGTCTCAAATCTGAGGTTAGCAATTTCTCAAGTGACTTGAATAAAGATTCAATTTTTGGTATAAACCCCTCATTTCTCCAGTGGAAAATACCCATATAAAAAGCTCCTTTCTAGCTTCAGCATCATATAATGAACTGGATAGTACTGCATTATCCATGTCCATGTCTGTCATACTTTATAAGGATAGAACCCGTACTTGCTATAATTAGTGGTTTTAAATTACGTGATTCTTTACCTCAATAATATAAACTGATGGGGTGCGTAATTTAAACAACAACAACACCTTATGGACAAGCAACAATTTAGAACAAACAGTCCTCAAGTGACAACGATCAGTGTCTCTTTAACACATTGAAGTTATTTACTGCAGACATTCCTTTCTGTGACCAAAAAGGATCCTCAATGTCCGCTGTAAATATCACATACAAAATTCTCAAATAAAGAGAAAAAAGATGGAGGCACTTACAGATCCAAGGTGTCCGGGACCAAATCTGATTCATTCACTGTCCTCAATGACTGCTCAAATCCATCCGTGCAGTAACCCAAAAGCGAGACAGGCTTTTGTTGTCAAAATCTGTCCATATACTGGTCCCCCAATAGAATTTATTTTGTAGTTAATGGATTTTTGTTTAAATAAGAACTATTTCAGATTTGAGTCCGAATTCTATTTGCAGACCTCGGGAATGGCCATGGGCTCTAACATGGCCCCAGCATATGCCAATTTGTATATGGCGTGGTATGAAACCACATTTACATCAGAATGTTATACACTATACCCGCTACATTGATGATGTGTTCTTGGTGTGGCGGGGGAGTGTAATAGATTTACAGACATGGGTACAAGAATTAAATAACCTTGATTCCCCAATAAATTTCAAAATTGAATTTTCCCCCGAGGAAATACACTTTCTGGATCTTAATATTTTTAAAATATGTTTGGGTTCCCAGTGCCGCTTTGGCACATCCTTATTTTCTAAATCCACAGATAGAAATTCCTTACTGGAATCCCATAGTTGTCACTCTGAACATCAAAAAAGAGGGGTCATATCCTCTCAACTCACTCGGGTGGTCAGGAATAATACTGAGGTGCCACAAATGATGGACCAGATGGATATAATGGAGAAGAAATTGATTGCTCGTGGGTATGATTCTAAACTTGTACATGAAACCAGGACTAAAATTCTCACCAGAGCACAAGATGATCTGTTGAATGATAAAATTATGGAAACCCCTAATGATGACAGATTGAATTTCATTACCACCTTCGATACAACACATAATATGATGCGTATGGTGATGAGAGATCACTGGGAACTGATCAAGAATGACAGGGGTCTTCCATTTCAAAAGATCCAACCTCCAAGGATGGAATATCCTTGTGCCAGCAATTTGAGGGATATCCTGGTGGATACGGATCCTATACATTGCTACCAAAAATCATGTTGGCTTAAACCCACAAAGCTGGGATGCTTCAGATGTGGCGATTGCACCACATGCCACAGTATGCAAAATGGACCAACACATCAACATCCCCATTGCAATAAAAGATATAAGATCAATAATAGATTGACATGCACAAGTTCTTTCATGATCTATTTACTAATTTGCCCATGTTCCCTAGTTTACTTTGGAAAAACTATGACCACCTTCCACAAGCGCATGGCCAATCATAGGTTTGCCATCAGGGAGGCCATAGAAAAGGGTGACTCAGATCAACCGGGGGCTCGCCACTTTGTACGGCACAAACATAATTTGTCAAGTCTAAGGACTATGCTGATTGACCATATACCACCTCTATGGAGGGTGTGCAATAGAGCTCAGAAACTGATGTGTATGGAATCCAAATGGAGCTAGATATGGTGGCCCTGAAGGGCCTGAACACGATATTGGATTTCACTCCGTTCTTTGGCAAACAATAAAGACCTCCAATACAACTATGTCTATGCATTCTTGGGCATCTTCTGATTTATATGGCTACACAAACCATGAACTGAGATATAATTCCACATGGGCCCTTTGAAGAAACCCTATACCCAACCTTGTTACTGCTATATATCTGTATACTGAACTGGGGGGCCCTTCTTAGATTCTTGCACTTGGGCCCTGTGGTTTCTAGTTATGCCTCTGGGTATTTTATACCTTTCATGAAAGAAAAGTGTAGACAAAAGGTACAACACCATTATGAACGACATACACCCATATTGAGACAACAGGAAGGCTGGTGATATGCGGTTAAAACGTCCATTTTAATGGTTAAACATAGTAAAAACTTGCAAAGGCACAGTAAGCACAGACCTGATTACAGCTGACGCGTTTCCTGCCACACTCGGCACTTCATCAGAGCTAACAAACAGGTGTGTAGCAATTCTTTAAAACACCTGATGGAGGTGTTTCTCCTCCCACACCAGGTGCATAATATATTATAAATATTAGACAGGAAAAAATGAATACATAGTAATAAAGAAATGAAAATCTACACACATTTTTCTACGAAACTTATTACGGGAAATCTATGTTGACTTAAGCTAGCTGTTTTTATGTTAACCACCAAAGAGCTATAACGTATTTAATTGTGGTCAGAAAAAAATCCCATAGGAACCATTCTACATATAGTTCTTATGTTAATAACATCATTTATACATAAACACTGCATAGTCTCCTTACAATAGATGTTCCATATAAGAATTCAGTAATTGGATATGTTAAAGCACTAAAACTAATATGTATTGTGTACCACCTCCACTTTATGAAAGAACACAGAATCAAAGGAAGTTAGAAAAAAGTTAGAAATAAATCAAACAAACCGTGCTCCACGGGGGACAAAATAATCCTTTAATATCCAAAATAAGTAGGTATGTACGATCACAACTATGACCAAAGAAAAGGGTTTAAGGTTAGACAGAAAGCCAAAATGTGCTACCTTAATAAAATTATGGCAGATATACAGAGGAAAAATGCTCCAGACAGATAGATGGAATAGCAGCTGTCAAGGTCATAAAATTGAAGCACACACGATATCTCACGTAACACACAAAAGTGTCCCCTCTAACCATAATCAAACTGGTATATAAGTCAAATGCCATCATAAATAAATCGGTATGGGAACAAAAAAGTGCACCTGACATACGTGTATACCCCAAATTATACCCTTGTTAATCAAAACATAGTGAGCATTTAGATCCTGAACTTTAAATTTAGACTACATTAAGGGTTACCAGATCTATCTATAAACAGCTTAATATCACTAATTTTGTTCATACCTAATGGAGCACCTGTCTTCAAGGTATGGATCCAAAAAACCTCTTTCTTACTGAGGGCAGCATATCTATCCCCTCCTCTGGGTCCTAAAGTTACCATTTCAATACCCTGGAAGCCAAAAGTTGCAGTACTATCTTTATGTAGTGCAAAATGCTTAGCTACTGGAATCTTGGGGACTTCTGCCTCTAGGGAAAATAGATGCTCTCTAACCCTGTCTTTAAGCATCCTAGAGGTTAACCCTACATATTGAAATTTGCAAACATTACAAGTAAGTAAATATATAACAAATGTAGAGGTACATAAGATGTGTTCCTTAATTTCATAAACCAGACCAGTTTGAGTAGAAATAAATGTGTCACCTGTAATGGCAAAACAACAACTTTTGCAAGGTCTAACATTGCATTTAAAAAAACCTTCTTTGATTGTTAGCCAATTTTTTGTTGTTCTGGAAACAATACATTTTCTACTGAAATCCCTTCTGACCAAATCCCCAATAGTTTTAGCTCTACGAGGGATAAAGTTACACTTGTTAGATATATTTTTTAGATCCACATCCCTATTCAAAACAGGCAACCTTTTGTTAATAAGTTTGCAAATTGTATCAAATTGTTTACTGTATGTAGTAATAAAATTGATACCCTCTCTATTTGGCTTCTTTTTTGTATTATCTTTGAGCAAATTTTCCCTATTGTACCCACCTACCTGGTCTGCCAATTTTGTAAGAGTCGATCTATCATAACCTCTGTCACTAAGGCGTGAGGTCAAATCCTCCGCATGTTCTTTATAGCTCTCCACATTACTGCAATTTCTCCTCAAACGAATATATTGGCCCTTAGGTATCCCTCTTTTCAAGTGTCAAGGGTGACATGAATCAACCCTTAGAATCGTGTTCCCTGAAATTTCCTTTCTGTAAACCTCTGTAATAATGTTGTCATTGCCTTTACTAAGGTTAACATCTAGATAAGACGTGCTTAGATTTGATGTAATATAGGTAAATTTCAGATTATCATTGTTGGAATTCAGATATTTAACAAAGTCAGCTAGAACACTATCAGCCCCTTTCAAAAAAATAAGCATATCGTCTATATAGTGTGTATAATAAATTATATTATGCTTAAATACATTTTGGTCGCCAAATAATCTCCTATTTTCAAAATCTGCCAGATAGAGATTGGCATACGATGGGGCAAATTTTGCCCCCATCGCTGTGCCTCTCTGTTGTAAGTAGAAAACACCACTGAAAATAAAATAATTATGGCTCAACAGAAATGTGGTGACTTCCAGTAGAAATTCAATTAGATTTGAGTCATAATTAAAATACTTCAATAACATTCTCTCCATAGCTCTAATGCCCAGTTCATGTGGAATACATGAATATAATGAAACAGCATCTATGGTTACAAAGTTGTAATCTGGTTGCCACTTAAATTCATGGAATGATCTAAGAAGATGTTTTGTGTCCCTGAGAAACCCAGGGAGAGACTGTACTACCGGCTGTAATTGGGCATCAATCCATTCACCCAATTTTTCTCCTAAGGAACCTATAGCGGAGATTATTGTTATACCAGGGGGGTTAACAAGGGATTTATGCACCTTGGGCAAAAACTTAAAAAGAGGAATTCTAGGATGTTCAACATAGATGGACTCACATATTCTATTAGAAATAATACCTTTATCTCTACCCTCATCTAGTAAGTGTGTGAGTTCTCTCTGGAACTTGGTGGTAGGATTAAAAGTCAATTTCTTATATGTGTCTGGATCTCCAAGCTGTCTAAATGCTTCATCTAAATATTGTTTTCTACTTAGAATGACAATTGAACCACCTTTATCTGAATCTAACACCACTATGTCTTTATTATTTACAATTTTATCTAGAGCACATTTTTCTTTCTTACTCAAATTCATGTATTTCCTATCTTCCTTCATAGAGATTTGTTCAACTAGCTGTGTTAGATCTTGTTCTAGGATTGAATGAAACACCTCTATTAGATCTGTACGTGAATTAACTGGGTAAAAAGTACTAGGTTTCATATTGCTAACAGATTGTTGCTTAGTTTTGCAAGATACTACCTCACTTTCTAGATCTAAATCACATAAAGTGGCAATGTCACATAACTCAGAGAAAGTCCATTTTTCATTTAAAGAAACTGTTGTTAACGGATCTATGGGACTCTCATTAAACGTTGTCAAAGACTCCTTACTAAAATGTTTCCTTAACATTATTTTACGTATAAATTTATTTAAGTCCAGAATGGTACTGAAAAGGTTAAAGTCCTGTGTCAGAGAGAAACCAAGTCATTTTGACAAAACTGCTTTTTCAAAGTTGTTTAATGTGACATCCGATAAGTTAATGATTTTTAGTTCTTGAATCGTTTATGACTTGGATATCTGGGTAATTGGGGCGCTGATTCTCCCGTCTCTCCTCCTTCTGTTGTCTTTAGAGCCTTGCCCCCGTTTTTTGGCCTCCCACCCATATCTTCCACTGACTTTGTAGATAGTCTGATGGGGGTCGACATAGATTTTGGTGTGTTAGAGACCATAGAGCTAGTATCATCATTGGATTCAGTATTCTCAAAACTTATGAATGTAACCTTTTTGTTCTTATTTTTCCCTTTATTGCCTTTCTTATTTTTCGACTTGTTGTTATAATTTTTTGTTTGCTGCATTCCAATGATATACGACCTCTAGGTCATAGTCCTTACAGTCTCTGGCATATTTCTTATATTTATTATCAGAAAGCTCTTTTTTTATCCACTGTTTCATCCAATTGTTTTTCAAAGGCCAAATATTTAGAATCTTCCTTCAGTTCCTCGAGTTGTGGTTGCAGCAAATCAATCTCTTGCAATATTGTATCCCTTTGTTCCTTCTTGAAACGGATCAGTTTCTCCATTAAAATAAAGGAGCAATCAGAAAGTGCTTGATTCCATTCCGTCATGAATAACGGAAATTCCTTATGAAAAGCGGGGAATTTCTTTAACCTCAGTCCTCTTGGTATTTTCCTTTCTTTCACATAAAGGCTCAGGAACTCAATATCCCACCACAATTTTAACTCTTTTATATGTAGCTTCTTCTTTTTAGAAAACAAAGTTCCCAGTTCCATTTTAAAATCATCGTCTGGTACTGTGCCTTTAAATAAATTCTCAAACAGCCTGTTCCTGCTACTGTCATCATGGGTTGCCATATCTCTTTATAAAAAAGGTCAAAGAGATAAAATAGGATGTATAAGTTTCATAAAACTGTCTAATAATAGGTCAGCTGTAATCAGGTCTGTGCTTACTGTGCCTTTACAAGTTTTTACTTTGTTTAACCCTTAAAATGGACGTTTTAACCGCATATCACCAACCTTCCTGTTGTCTCAATATGGGTGTATGTCGTTCGTAATGGTGTTGTACCTTTTGTCTACTATATTTACCTGTTTCAAGAGGGTTTTGTAGGGGAGCCCTTTCAACACTGGAAGGACTAGCCTGGACGCTGTTTGGACACAGACGGTGTCTCAAGTTGTTGTATCGTACCTCACCGAGGTTGGCAGAAGATTTACTCGCTTACCAGAAATGCTCCTCTGAGACCAATCTGCTTTCGATATTACACCGTGGATTCAAGTGAGTAAAATATGCTATGAAGATCGATCTTGGCTGTGTTAAGCTATGTACTATAATTGTACTGAGTGTGGTAAACGAATGTGAGATTGCCACAAAGTTTGAATACAACATTTACTTATCTGATTATATATATTCCCAATAAGGTCTTACTTAATCTGACAGTGTCAAAAGATATCATACACTGTCTGACTTACACTGGAATCTACCTTATTTGGATAAAGTGTCAGTCCGACACAAATCATATTATAAAATGAAAGAAAAGTGGCCTGGTTTACCAGTACAATCCTTATGGGATATTTGAGTTTTAATATATTTATGGAGAGGTCCATGATAGGCCTCATAATTGCTATGGAAGTATTAACATAGTCATGTATATAAAGTCTTCTTGTCTATGTTTTATCTGTTTATCCTACTGTACTGTACATTTTGACAAAATGAGCATTGCTAGAAGTTTGTAATGTATTTTTTGTAGTCCTCTTTGAAATATCAATAAAGTTAAAAAAAATTCTAAATATTAAACGAGTGCAGTGTCTTTTTATTGGCTAAAAAAGTTTGTATTGTCTGAAACTACTACAAAAAAGCTGTATCAGTGGCATACACAAGCATTCTGTGCATACCCTCTGTTATAGTTTTTAAACACAACTACTTAGGGATTTAGTAGTGTTGTTAGTTAAAGGGACAGTCTGCACTGCAACTGTACTTACATTATTTTAATGCTTGCCCAGTGATCATACAGTATAATATTAGTGTTGATTCCACTTGTGGTGAAGCTTGTGGTGGTGGTCCAGCCTGTTGAGGTGGTGTATCCTGTGGTGATTATGGTGCAGGAGGTGTTGGTGTAACATAGAGCACGGATGGAGCATGAAGCACTAGTGATGCGGGTGGTGGGAAATGCTAGGGACGTCACAGGGTTGGGGGAGTTCCAGGGGCTGAGGAGAAAGGGGCCGTGCAGAATCTTGTCCCAGGGTTAGCAGGGTGTAGTCATCTCCCGGAGTCAGGTGGGGCACATTACCTAGATGCTTGGGGGGTGAGTGGCTGATTCTGCATTCTATAAACTGGAGCCCCACCCTCCTCCAGGAGTTACAATAAGGACCCTCCATGGATGGACCCGTCCTCTTCGGCCTAAGGTTTCTCCTCATGAAATGCTGCATGAAAAAGTGAAAAACAATATACATTTTAGGTCAGAGTATACATAAATCTTCACTTTTAAGCAAAGTAACACATAATACATACATTTATAGAAACCAGAAACATGTTTCAAATTCTAAAAAAATATTACTTCTAAATGACACTGCTCAAAGTCTTTTAATATATGTAACTGGTTTGGGGGAGTAGGCATCTTTCTTTCATGTAAATGGCAATGAGCTAGTGACGTATGGGATATACATTCCTACCAGGAGGGGGCAAAGTTTCCCAAACCTCAAAATGCCTACAAATACACCTCCCACCACACACATACTTCAGTTTTACAAACTTTGCCTCCTATGGAGGTGGTGAAGTAAGTTTGTGCTTGATTTTTATGATTTCTAAGTATTCTGAAGCCCA
>CAJPDP010278130.1:0-11561 GCA_905336975.1 Bombina variegata variegata
AGCTATGGATTTTGCAAAACAAAAATGTTTCACAAAACTCATAACAAAAATGTTACAAAGTACACTAACACCCATAAACTACACTATTAACCCCTAAACCGTCATCCCCCCTGCATCACAAATACTATAATAAACCTATTAACCCCTAATCCACCGCCCACCCACACAAATTAAAGTAAACTCTAAACCTAACACCCCCTAACTTGAAATTACTTATAATTTAACTACATTTAAATAAATAAATACATGTGAAATAAAAAAAGCTAAGATTAAACTATAAATAAACCTAACATTACTATTTTAAAAACTAAAATAAACTAAAAATAAAAAACCTATATCCTAAAATTAAAAAATTCTAACACTACGAAAAAAATAATATATAACCTAACATTACAAAAATAAAAAATCCTAACACTACGAAAAAAAACCCTAAAACTAAAATTACAAAAAAAACTATCTAAAATTACGAAAAAAAATAAAAAATCTAAGATTACAAAATATAATAAACGAAATTATCCAAAATAATAAAAATTAAACCTAATCTGATACACCTATAAAAACAAAAAAGCCACCCCAAAAACACCCCTAATCTAAGAATAAACTACCAGTAGCCCTTAATAGGGCTCTTTTACATTAAAAAATTACAAAGTACCCCCAACAGTAAAACCGCCCACACAACCAACCCCCAAAATAAAAAACCTAAGTCTGAAAAAACCTAAGCTACCCATTGTCCCTAAAGGGGCATTTTTATGAGCATAAAAATGTACTCACCGTTCCTGAAGTCCGGACATTTATCTTCTTCAACGCGGAGTAAAGTCTTCATCCAGGCGGCGACATCTTTATTCAGCGCACAGCCATCTTCTTTCTTCATTCCGGTAGTGTGGAGCTGTGGTGGTGCAGAGAAGGTTCGCCTCCGGCGCGGACGTCCAACATGGAGCCTCCTCTTCATGCGATTTCCGCCTCACACTGAAGATTTAATGCAAGGTTCACCTTTTATATTGGGGTACCTTGCATTCCTATTGGCTGAATGTTTTAAATCAGCCAATAGGATTTATGCAGCTCTTATCAAAATTTCAGCCAATAGGAATGCAAGGTAGTTATATTGTAACTTTCATTTAAGGTTTAGGGGTTAATAGTTTAATTTAGTGTTTCGTTATATGGGGGGCTTGCTGTTTAGGGGGTTAATAGGTTTTGTTTAGTATTTGCGATGCCGGGGAGGCAGATTAGGGATTAGTAGGTTTATTTTACTAATCGTGATGTGGGGGGTCGTCGGTTTAGTTGTTAATAAGTTTATTTAGTGTCAGCGATTTAGGGGGTGGCGGATTAGGGATTGATACCTTTATTTAGTGTTGGCAATGTCGGGGGGCAGTGGTTTAGGAGTTAATAACTTTATTTAGTGTCGACAATGGTGGCGGTTTAGGGGTTAATAACTTTATTTAGTGTTGGCAATGTCAGGGGTGGCGGTTTAGGGTTAATAGGATTATGTAGTGTTGGCAATGTCAGGGGCAGTGGTTTAGAAGTTAATATCTTTATTTAGTGTTGGCGATGTTGAGGGGCAGTGGATTAGGGGTATTTAGACAAGGGGTTTATGTAAGGGTGTTAGATTTATACATAACATCAATCAGGATTGCGTTATAGTAATCCCCATTACGTAATCGCAGGTGTTTGTTTTTTTTCTAACGCTTTTTCTTCATTGATGTCTATGGGGTAAAACGTGCATAGCACGTCAAGCTAGGACTTGGCTTTTGTGAGGTATGAAGCTTATCACACCATATCGCACAATACAAGAAGGTTTTTTTGTAACTTGTAATTGCAGCGCTATGAAAAGTGCGGTACCGCTCAATTTTTAACGTTATTTATACACTGCATTTAGCGCACAACTTATCATTTAGGTCAGTATGAGGAAATGGTCATCAAATTACTGGATGATACTAACACATAAGAAAATGTTGAGTAATCCTACACAAGTCTATTAGATTTTTCTAAAACACTACCTAGAAAAAGATAAAATGAATAATCAATGAGAAAGAGTACACCTTTTTATACCAAGAACACCCCCAAATTCCCATCCTATACGCTCTCCCAAAAATAGACAAATCTTTGGTAAACCCCCCAGAAAGGGGATTAATTCTCTCACTGCAAATTTATCAGCATATATAAATATATTTTTACAGAAATATGTAAGTGTTCTACCCTCTTATTTAAGGTATTCCACTAATCTGCTATCAATTCTAGACGGAATAACATGGAAACAAAATTATATTATGGTCACTTATGATGTGACATTGTTATAAACATGTATCAAACATATAGATGGTATGGAATCCATTAGGCTTTTTCTAGACAAAGACCCTGAAATTAAAACAGAACAGAAATATTTTGTTATAGACAAGATAAATGTCATATTAATTCATAATTACTTTATGTATAAGGGAATGTACTTTGAGCAGGTTTGCGGTACAGCTATGGAGACAAAATTTGCCCCCAGCTACGCAAACCTGTTCATGGGACATTGGGAAGATACATTCATGAGAGAAAATACCTTCAAAGATCATTTTATTTTATATAAGTGATATACAGATGATCTTTTCTTCATATGGAAAGGATCAAAAAATGATCTATCTATGTGCCTAAATGAAATGAACTCAAACAATAAGAATTTGGCATTCCCATATGCATATAGCAATTAAATAGCACATTATCTAGATTTAGAAATTGAGATAAAAAATGAGGTAATTAACACAAGGACTTATTTTAAGTAGACGGAAACAATTACATACACTTTAGTAGTTGCCACTTAAACATATGGAAACAGAACATACCCAAGGGACAATTCCTGAGGATAAAAAGAAATTGCAACCAAGATGTTGATTTTGAACATCAGTCTATTATTCTGAACAATAAGTTCCTAGAAGGGGGTTATAATGAAGATAAAATAGAAACAGAAAGAGAAATGGTAAAAAAGATCAATAGAGAAAGCATAATGGGATACAAAACCCAGAATGCCGACACAACAGCCAAAGGAGAGGAAAAATAATCAATGTTACCAATGTTAATCACTCAATACAGTGAAGATAGGTTAATTATAGAAAAAAATCATTAAAAAACACTGGAACATTATACCACGCGATCCTTTACTTAGAACAGTAATTCCAAAAAAGACCAAAATGTATCTATAGTAAGGCTAGAAATCTAAAATTTGTATGCTAGCACCAACTATGAATAAAAGTTTACAAAGAGACAAGTCTCCATTCCGCACTCAGAAAATAGCTTTTGAGTGTGGGAATTTCATTGGGCCCATATTACAAGTTGTGTGATCTGGCTATTATGCTAGCGTTATAGCTTATACCCCCACAATCCATTCCGCTATCTGAGACCAGTAGTTATGGATTTTGCAAAACAAAAATGTTTCACACAACTCATAACAAAAATATTACAAAGTACACTAACACCCATAAACCACACTATTAACCCCTAAATTTGAAAAACAAATAGTATATTTTACTAGCGTGACGTTTTGAGATATTAACCCCTTTCTCAGACAAATACAAAGTGAGCAGTGAAAATATGTATACAGATACACAGTCAAAAAAAAACTCCCCTCATTAGTGCAACAAATCACAAATAGAGCCACCTGATTGGTGGTTAAGGGCACACCCTAAATCACGTACAAGTGTGAAACATAAAACAATCAATTAATTACCATCCCAAAACATATGTGCACAAGTATAATTACTAGCACCATATTCAAAGCAGTATCAAATTAACAAAACAGAACTATAGCATACGGCATCAATCCTAAGTATATATTAAATCTAATAGCATAACCATCAATAATCCTCATATCTAGGATAAGAAAAGAAAACAATAAAAACCAAGTCACAGACTTCCGGTTGGGGGAGGAGCGTGTGACTCGGTTGCAGCTCCGGAGCGTGTCTGCCTTATGTGCGAGAGACGCCGAAATTTACAACCCCCCTAACGGACCCTTGGATCCAGCAGTGGACACTGGGTCAGGGTCGTGTGATCCGCGTGCCGGAAGGCACCTAAGCATTCTACGCTCGAGGGAAGGATAGATCTGTCCGTGAGGTACGGTGAAGAAATACAGAGGCACGGACACAGTGTGCGGAAGGATAGCCAGGAAAGAAGCAGGCGGTCTGACTGAGAGACCCGACTTAGAGCTCCATCGAAGCCTGGATCTTCTGGGAGTGGAATCGAAGGCAAGAGATACCCACACACTATCCATAAGTGGAAATCCCCCTTGTAATAAGGGATATTGAGAAGGTGACCTACCGTTTTCCAGGACGCCGCATCAGTTGAAAAGCCACAGGCAATTGCGGTGAGAGAGCGGCTGTTTGTACTTTTCCTGTAAAACAAGCTGGAACACAGGATATCTGGTTGTAAGGGCTTTTACACCGCCCAGGTAACTTTCTAACTTTTATCCCTGTTTCTTTCTTGGAGGGCATAATACAACAGGGAGGCTGTGTTATTATCCATGATTGAGTGGATGATAAGAAACTCTGAAAAGCCGTTAGTCCTTTTTTGGAGATCACTCACTGGATAAATAGAAACTTTTGCTCTAAAGGGCTGGACTAATTTAAAGCACTATATGGGGACTTTTGCTGTAAATATATGACTGTTTTCTTTTTTTTTTGTTTGAATACTGCAATCCGAGTGTATAAGCAGACATAGATATATGTATGGGCACATATAACGTATATTTTCCTAAACTGTTGAAAAAAAAAGAGAAAAAGGAAAAAAGAAAGGGGAGGAAAAAGGAAAGAAAGAGAGAAGAGAAGGGAAAGGAAAAAGAAAAAAGAAAACAGTTGTTATATATATTTAGGAAATTCTGCAGGCTTTACTGGACGTAGGGGATTGTGCAACACCCAGAAAAATTCTTATTTTTTATCTTTTGTTGCTTTCTTTTCCTCACTGCCCCCCCTATGGACACATACAATAATGATAAATATACTAATGCTCCTGCATGAATGACTGATAAGAAAGCTGGTTGCTAAGGGAAAGAGTTTAAATAATAAATTAATCAGAGTATTATAGCAGACATAATTATATGTATATATGCAATATATTACAGTATACATATAGTACGGGTAATTGGCTAAAAAAACAACAACAAAAAAACAGGCCAATATGTATGCTCATGGATACATGATAAAATAAGATATATGCTATACAGAAACACACAGGCTAAATGTATCTCTTTGATTTAGCGTAGGCAACCAAGGTAGCGTGCTAAGATTCTCACTGTTTTTTTAAAATGAAGGGTAAACTGGGTATTCAAATAAGTCTATTGTTATACTGTGTTATAAGTACTCAATCCTGTTTGATCTCAGTAGTTAAACAGGGCTGGTTTAACCCTTGGAGCATATTTGTGGATTTATTATATTTAACTGTTAGAATGTTTTGCTAAACATGGATGTCTGAGGTACAATATTAAATTGTGGACCATATAAAGTGTATTGCTATAATGACACACATTTACTCTATCCTGCTCTGACTCTGACAGTTAAGTAAGGGCTGGTTCAACCCCTGGAGAAAACATTAGAGTCAAATATCATTTTTTAAAAGTATACACTCTACGTATCTTTATTTGATAGCTGAAGTAAATACAACAGAGAGCATTAAGACCTCTCATAAATTGAGTGGAGTTTGCACATGGACAAGTACATATCACAACACAAAAATAAATCTCCAGCCATGGCAGCCAGGAGTAGGGGAGAGAAAAAAAACAAAGGGGGCAGTGAAACTCTGTCTGAAAATATAAATGAAAGCATAAATCAGGTAGACACCCAGGCCTTAACTAAAATGATGTCAGATATCTTTCTGCCACAGTTTGAATTAATTAAATCTGAGATAACAGGCTTAGCTAGCGAAGTGAGACAATTCTCCAAAAGATTAAAGGAAGCTGAACAACGAATATCAGATTTGGAGGACAGGGTGGAAGGTCATGAGGTAAATAACTCTGATATAAGAAGAGACATGGATAGATTACAGCAGAAAGTAGACAACTTAGAAAATCGTGCAAGTAGAAACAACATAAAGATAATAGGATTACCAGAAAACACACAACATAAGGATCTAAACTTATTCATGTTTGAAACCTTACCTAAGATACCCGATATAGAGTTACCCCTTACAGTGGAGAGAGCACACAGAATCGGATATAGAAGGGATGATAATAACACTAATAGACCTAGGCCGATAATTGCAAGATATCTTAACTTTCAAGATAAAGTGAAAATTGTACAGTATTTCAGGAAAAAGAGAGACATAGTCATAGAAGGGAGAAAGATACTCATCTTTCAAGACTTCTCAATAGAGGTTTCTAACAAGAGGAAACTAATGGCGCCTGTATGCACTCAATTAATCAATAAAGGTTACAATGCTACACTAATATATCCAGCTAAAATTTGTATACATGGGGCCGAAGGAAACAGATTATTAGAAAGTCCTAGAGAAGCTGAAGCCTTTATGAGAGAAGAGGTAATATAAAATAGAATACAGGCTGGAAAATTGAGTTTAGGATCTGATGGATAAGGTCTATAAGGTGCGCAGAGTTCTTTGGGGTACGGGGAGGGTTTTAGGGGTGCTGGGGTGTGTGGGTTTTTTTTTCTTTATTTATTTCTTTATTATTTTTCTTTTTTTTTTTCCTGTGCCATTCCCATCTGAGAAAAGAAGCTACTAGAGTATAAATGACTAACCAAATCACATGTGTCTCCTGGAATGTGGGCGGCATCACTTCTCCGATAAAGAGGAAAGCAATTATAAGACAACTTAAGAGTATGAAGGCTGATGTAGCCCTCATACAGGAGACACATCTGAGATATGAAGAACTGCTTAAATTGAAATTTAGCTGGGTGGGAGAGGTAATTGGGACCCCATGCTGCAAAAGAAAGAAAGGAGTTGCAATTCTATTGAGTAAAAAACTTCAATATACAATTATATCCTCTGAGTTAGATTCAGAAGCAAGATATATGATTTTAAAATTAGAAATTGAGAGAAAAAAATTCACCATATGTAATGTATATGGTCCCAACGTTATGGTTAGAATTGCAATCCCAGTTACTAGAAAAGGCAGAAGGGGTGCTTATAATAGGGGGGATTTGAATATGGTGTTCCAGATTCCTTTAGACAGAGTAAGAAGAGGAGCAGATGGGAAGAAAACTAGAAGAGATAAGCTTGAGGCTAAGTTACTTAATAGATTTATATTAAATCTTAAGGTAAAAGATCTTTGGAGGGAGAGGAACCCAATTGACAGGGAATATACGTGTGTCTCTAAGGCTCATAAGACGTTGTCAAGAATAGACATGTTTTTGATCTCGGAGAATAGAGCTGGCTTAGAGGTGGAAGCAGAAATAAAAGACATATTACTTTCAGATCATGCCCCAATAATCCTTAAAATTCATATGAATAATGGTAACTCTCCTATGAGAAGATTTCGGTTTCCTAACTACCTGATTAAAGATACAGATTTTAAAAATATGCTGATGACAAAATGGCACGATTTTTATATAAACAACTTAGAATACTTGGCAAAACCAGAGATCTTCTGGGAAGCATCAAAAACGGTAATCCGAGGTGAAGTCATTGCTTTTCTGAGTAAGAAAAAGAAAAAACAAAGCATTAAAGAAAATGAAATGGTTAAGAGATTATCTCATACATATAATAAATATCTTGACTAATCTAACGCTCTGAATTGGCAAAAGTTTGTAGAGGCAAAGGAGGTTAGGGATACTTGGCTTCTTAATAAGACCACTCAACAAGAACTTAGGCTAAGTGCTAGATTCTATAGATATGGAAACAAAACAGGGAAAGTATTAGCCAACATTGCAAAAAGGGCAAAAGGACATAGTTTTATTAATTCTATAAGTATAAATGGGAAAAATGAAAATAAAACGGAAGATATTTTAAAATTGTTTAAAGATTATTATCAGAAGGTTTATAGCCCGGGGAATCTAAATACTGAGAAAAAGAGTGAATTTTGGGCTAAGATTAAAAAATCCAAAGATTAACGAAGTGGAAAGAAATAAACTCACTAGACCAATTTCAGAAGAAGAGGTTAGAAATAGTATTAAGAAAATAAAAAATAATAAAGCCCCCGGACCAGACTTACTACCAAACGAATATTATAAATTACTACTAGAATGTATAGTCCCAAGTTTAACATCATTATTTAATCAATACTTAGTAGAGGGGAAAGAAAAGTCATCCCATTTTACGACATCTTGGACCACCTTAATATTAAAACCACATAAAGATCCCATAATGATGGAATCATACAGACCCATATCTTTGTTAAACTCAGATTACAAAATACTTACAGGTATTATTGCAAATAGACTTCAGGTAGTTTTGAATTCCATTATTCATATCGATCAGACGGGTTTCATGGCAGGAAGAAACTCTGCTTCTAATTTACGGAAATTGTTCGTAGTGTTGGATTATATGAAAAATGGGGAACAAAGACGGAGAAATAAAAAAGGGGATAGACCTAGTTTAGCCATACTTTCTCTATATGCCCAAAAAGCCTTTGACTCAGTAGAGTGGGACCATTTATTTACTTCATTGTTAGAATTTGGATTCCCAGAAATGTTAGTACAACTGGTTAAAAATATCTATAAAAATCCCTGCACTGCGATATTAGTGAACGGTCAGGTATCAGAAAACCTCCTTTTAGGTAGAGGTACCAGACAGGGCTGCCCCCCTCTCACCGTTGCTATTTAATGTTGCGATAGAGTGCCTAGCTATAATGCTTAGAGAAAGAATACAGGGTATAAAGGTGGGTAATTATGAGTGTAAAGTTTCCCTATATGCAGATGACCTATTATTATATATTTGTAATCTTAAGGAAAATATACCATTAGTACTAGAAATAATAGCAGATTTTAGTTCCTTTTCAGGTTATAAGATCAATGTAGGTAAATATGAATTGATGATACTTAGAGAAGACAAAGATCTGATCCCAGAAAATTATTTTAAGGTAGCTCAAGAGGGTATAAGGTATCTGGGAATCTTAGTCTCAACCCAGGAAGACACATGGTACACCTCAAATTACACACCCTTACTCAGGAAGATAAAGAAAGATTTAAAAAGTTGTACTAAACTACCTTTATCAATCACTGGTTAATGTATTTAAGATGATAATGTTTCCAAAAATATTGTACTTGATTCAAAATATTCCTATCCCGATGCTAAAGAAAGATATAAGAGAGATTTCGGCAGCTCTAAGGCAATTATATGGAACAACAAGAAACCCAGAATTTCCCTGAATAGATTATATCTTCAAAGAGAAATGGGGGGGTTAGCACTTCCTAATTTAGAACACTATAATTGGGTGATGTTGAGTAGAATAGTGGTGGAGTGGATAACAGGGGCTTCGTATTTTACGATCCCAAAACTGGAAAAGAATGTCTGCATACCGCATAATTTACTAAATCTCCTACATAGCTCTAGGCAAAAGTTTCCAATACCTAATAAAAGCATGAAAACTATTGCTCATCCCATAATAGCTTGGCAGAAGTTGTGCAAGAACTTAGGAATAGAATACGGATTGTCTAAATATTTATCAATACAAGACAATGTGTCTTTCCCAATAGGTTATAACTCTCCTCTGTTCCAAAATTGGGAGGCTAAAGGATTAAAATTTATATGACAATTTTTAGACTTCGATAGGAAGACTGTTAATACATTTGACTCTTTGAAAATTGATTTCTCAATAGACAACAAAGATTTCTATGCATACCTCCAGGTTAGACACTATGCCCAACAACTTATTAGGGAGAATGGGTGGAATTGGGGGCGGGAGAAGATTGAACCATGGTTCAAAATGGTTAAGCAAGGAATATATTCAATTGCACCCTGGTACAAGCTCATCTCCGCTAAGGAAGGACAAAACAACTTGGATAGTTTAACGAATAAGTGGAGTTTCCTCATCTTAGAACAAGATGAGCCTAATAAAATGATAAAGGAGTCAATCTCCCAAGTGGTCAAAACAACAATAGCTGAAACATGGAGAGAGGCCCATTTAAAGTTACTATACAGTATTTACTATACCCCAGAGAAGGGAGCAAAATGGGGTAATACACACTTCAACAAAGGTCCAAAATGCAGCAGAAAGGCAGCGGATTTAAAACATATGATTTGGGAATGCCCCTCAATTAGACAGTTTAAAATTGAGTTTTGGCTTGATAAAATATTAGGGAAACCTATTAAAGTTAAAATGGAACACATAGTGCTTTTATTGGGGAGTAAAGAAAGGAGGGAAGATTGGAAATTTATAAATACTTCAATACTGGCCGCTAGGAGTATAATTCTAAGAAACTGGAAGAACAGTAAAAAACCTAACTTTACAGAATGGAAAAACTTCCTGACAAAACAAGCAATTATTGAACAATTTGATATACAAGAACTGAATGAGCACACAAGCAGAGAATACAGAAAGAAATGGGAGAAATTTATACACTCACTTCCAGACACTATACAGGAACAATTCTGGCATCCTTTTAGAAAGCTAGATGAAAAATAACTAGGAGAAAGACAAAGTGGGAATGACACAGGAACAACTTCCCATCCCTTTTTCTTTTTTTTTTTTTTTTCTTTTTTTTTTTTTTGTTTGTTTGTCTGTTTGTAGGTCTGTCTGTTTGTCTTGTTTTGTCTTGTTTTTTTCTGTCTTGTCCTGTTGTGTTTTGTTTTATTTTGTTTCATGTTGGTTTGATTTCATCATGACTTTTGGTTGTAAGGTTTTATTTTTGTGGGAATTTAAAATCAAAGGTATAAGTGCAGAGTAGGGGAATTTTTTGACATTGAGTAAAGAGAGTAACCTGTTTTATTATTATATAAGGACATGTAAAAAAAATTATATTGTTATGTTTGCACCGTAAACTGAACCCTGCGTGGTGAAAAGTAAGCCCAACTGAGAGGCTGATTTTTGTGGGCTTTGACCTGATCTTTTGGTTGTATGGACATTTTCTTGTTTTATTTTCTTGGTATGACACCCTGCGTGGTGAAAGGTAAGCCCAATTGAGGGGCTCAGGCACTTATACTTTTGAACAATAAAGAAATTAAAAAAACAAAACAAAAAAAAAAACAAGTCACAATAAATCAATAAATATACAAACGTGTTAAGGCTGTAAGTTACCAGTGCCTTAATGGTCACACTTGGCTGCATCACACGCATCTCCATAATGGCGGTGAGACACCGACATAAGCTGGCCATAAGTGGGATGAGCCTTAAAACGGGCAGAAAATTACACTCAAGGGGTGTGTATACTAACAAGGCTAATGATAGGCTCTAAGTAACTAGAGACAGTAAAACACCCACAAATAGCAATGTAGGTATCACAACCGGGCTACAATTAATAACTATCGCAGCCAAGCTGAAAAATGTATAAGTAGAGACGGAGCCCCCACATTGGATACACAAATAAATGTAAAGATTCGTAAACCTAAATGGAATGGAACCATAATTAATGTAATTGCTAACATTTGTATTTGTCCTACTATTTCATGTCAAAATAATTGCTGTAAAAAAAGTCTATTACACCAGG
>CAJPDP010278213.1:0-11251 GCA_905336975.1 Bombina variegata variegata
TGGACACTTATGAGTTACACATGCTGCAGGGTGTGCAGGGAGGAACATGTATTGTGTTTCTGGACAGCACTATTCATATTCCTCCCTGCACACCCTGCAGCATGTGTAACTTATAAGTGTTCTGTATTTTAAGGGACGGGTGGCAATCCTAGTCTTGTCTAAGGAAGGGGGAAGGCCCAAAACGTCACATTCAATTTGGAGTGCTTAATTCCAGAGAGTGCACTTTTGTCTATATATGTATACATAGTTATTTATGTGTTTATACGTGTATACATATATGTCTGTTAATACATACTGTATATACATATAAATACTCACACTCGCACATATAAACATATAGACATGAGTATGCATTTATCTCTATGTTGAAGCCCTTTGCAGGCCTTTTTTTTTTAATACATGAGACCTCATATATTTGAGTGCTTATAACTTTTAGAACAATTTTTTTTTTCTTTTACCAGACATTATTATTATTATGATGTTACTGTACTGTTAAATGTATTTTTGATGGGGGTTTTTTGGTGCGACTTTTTTGTCTCATGTAACACTTAACCAGAGCTCTGAAGTCCCGCTAACCCAACGCAAATTAAATTTTTCTAAAGCGAACATGTTTACTAGCAACTCGTAAACATGTGCTTTTACCGACGTGTACAAAGTGATGCAAAATACCCGTTATTGCTCACGGGATACACTAAGCACTCCACTCTTAATCTAGCATTTAATGGATATTCTAACGTGATATATATAAATATATATATATATATATATATATATATATATATATATATACTTTACATCCACATCTTTATTTTGTTATTAAGTAAAGTGATGTTATGTCATGTAAATAAGTTATTTTCTTCTATACTTATATGTCTCAGGAAGTCTACAGAGTTTAAAGTTGAAATTTCTATTAAGCAAGTACTAAAACTAGGAATTCTTCTTTTGTTTTCTTGTTTGATTGTGGGATAGTGTTGTTTATTTTTTTAATATATTATATTCAAAATTATTATTTATTTATTTTAAATCTTTTTATTGAGGTTACAGTAAATTTACATCAAACATCATGTGAACATAAAGAAATGAACAGCATACTGTTTGGTATATTATTACATCGTTAGAAAGATGAACTGTGCCATACATTAGGATAAATTCCATGAGTAACATAACCTCAATTTTGTTTTTTAAATTAAGGAAATAGAGAGGTACTATGGAACTGGATTGGAACACGTATAACTAGAAAAAAAAAAAAAAAATCTCTTAGATTCTCTGGTAGGTCACATTATAACTGCTGAAATGTTATTAACTATGTATAGAAGAATCACAATACGGTTATAGGGAAAGTCCAAAAAATACTCCTGTTAATGTTCATAATATGGGTAAACAAGACTAACCAACTCTATGGATAACAACGAAAACTATAATCTGTCCTGTTTCATTATTGCTTAAGATGTCAAAACACCAGATCCCCGAGCACAGAGTATCCCTCCAGGGCACCAGCCAGAGAGGGATCAGCCTGGTGAAAGGAAGAAGTTCCCCAGACAAAAAAAAAGAAGAGAAATGTGGAGAAAGGAAAGGGGGCCAGGGGGAGAAATTTAAGGATAAGGGAGCTAGGGGAATGCTCGTGGGCCAATACCACAACACCAGCCCAAATACCCTAGTACCCCAGTTGCTACTCCCCTCTCAGTTGAGCATCCATCATGTAGTCTGAGTTCCTAAGTGGTTAAAGAATTTGTTTCTGTAGCAGGGTGGGCAAAGATCTAAGGAAAGGTTCCCATTTTTTCATAAAGATTCTGACTCTTTGTTTCATGTCTTTCAGAGTGTCTGCCTGTTCGTATATCACTTGGTGTACTAGAGTTTATTTTAATTGTGGTAGGGTTGGGGTGTTGTGATCCAGCCAAACCAGTCACCTTGCCAGTAGTATCACATTGGCTGCCAATATTTTAAGTGGGTGAGGTATGCTGCTAAATTGTAGGAATAAGATACTTTTAAATGTAAGGGTTAGAGAAGTATTGAATCGGTTCCCCAGTATCTATTAAGTTTTGGACATTCCCACAGCATGTGTATCAGGTCAGCCGTAGGAAGTACACAACATGGACATCGTCCTAAGGCTGAAGGATTCCACGTTTGAAATTTTTTTGGGTCTACATAAGCAGCGTGGAGTAGTTAAAAATGCGCCTCTCTAATGTCTGCATCCAATGCGGCCTTCCTTACTCTAGTCAGGCTGGTCTAAATATCCCTCTCCGTCACTTCCTCGTCTAGCCTGTCTGTCCATTTAATGCAAGGTCCTTTGTAGTCTGTTTGTCAGATTTAGTAAAGTTCTTTAGGATGTAGATATTGAAGTCATGCCCCCCTCTGCCAGTCTTGGTAACTTATGAAGTTCGACCCCAGAATTTTGTTTTAGAGTAGAAATGAGTGTGCTGTTAACATAATGCCTCAGCTGGAAATATGCAAATTGGTGTGAGCGTGGGATCCCAAACTTTTCCTGTAATTCTCTAAGTGTAAGTATCTCATGACCATCAGGTGTCAGTACTTGGTGTATCGATTTAAGGCCTAGGGAGTGCCATATCTGGAAGGGCATAGTCATAAACCCCACTGTAAACTCTGGATTCTCTTGAAGTGGGAGGTATTTTGTAATTTGATATGGGTATTTCAGTATCCTACAGATCTTGTGCCATGCTTTCACTGGGTGTAGCATGAGTGGAGCATCTTTCAGCTTTGTCTCAGCTTGTTTAGGTGTTAGGTGTGGTAGCATAGCTAGGGACCAGGGGGGAATCAATTGTCTTTCTAGGGCTTGGGATGGTAAAGTGTAGACTGTCTATGAGTCTAGGATGTATTTACTTTGTGCTGCCCAGTTATACCATTCAAGGTTTGGGAGAGCAAGCCCTCCATCAGACACCGAGCTTGTTAGTTTGGAGTAGCTGATCCTGTGTTTCTTGCCCTTCCACAGGAAGTCAAGTATGAGTGAATTTAAAAGCTTAAGGTCTGATGTGCGAAGTATTTCTGGGATCATTTAGAAGCAGTACGATAGTTTTGGAAACAGAATCATCTTAACCAGCCCTATCCTTCCTGATAGTGATATTGGGAGTTTTGGTGCCAAATTGTATTGAGTAACGGGTGATAGTTAAGTGCATACCATTTTTTAGGGTAGTTAGACAGAGTGATGCCCAGGTACTTAAAGTCATTTTGGATGATTCTAAAGGGGAAGTCTAGGTTTGTAAACGTGGAGTTCCTATGAAGTGGGACCAGTTCCGACTTGTTCACGTTAATTTTATATACCCAGAAATCAGGCTAAATTCCGAGATTAGGGCTAATAGTCTCTCAATATTAATACTGGGCTCAGAGAAGTATAGAATCATGCTGTCCACGAATAGTGAGAGGTGTAGCTTTGTGTCGCCTATATTCAGTCCCTCAGTGTGTGTATGTATTTTAATTCCAAGAGGTTCAATAGAAAGGTTAAATAGGAGGGGGGATAGCGGACAACCCTGTCTTGTCCCTCTCTAAAGTATGAACAGAGAAGTTGTTGATCTATTAACCGAGATTGAGGGGTGCAGGAGGGTAAACATACTCTGGATAGCCTGAACAAAGGCTCCATCAATGCCAAATTTACTAAGAGTAGTGAATAGGTAATCTGAAAGTATTTTGTCGAACGTCCTTTCAGCGTCTAGTAGTAGGGCACATGGGTTGTGGGGAACCTGGTTTTTGGAGGTCTTACGGTTATTCCAAAAGTGGGTTAGGTCAATTTGTAATTTCCTTAGGTTTTGAACAGGAGTCCGTCCTTTAATAAATCCAGTGTGGTCGGGGTGTATTATGTCCGGGAGGATGGGAGCTAGTCTGTGTGCTAATATCTTGGTGAGTAACTTATAGTGTGAATTTAGGAGCGATATTGGGCAATATGATTCTTGGAGTAATGGGTCTCTTCCTGACTTGCGTATAATACTGATGTTAGCTTCTGAGAAGTGTTGTGAGACTGTTACCTGTCCCTCCATTATTTGGTTAAAAAGCCTGACCAGGGGGTTCACCACTTCATCTTTAAGTAATTTATAAAATTCATTAGTCAAGCCATCAGGCCCTGGGGTCTTTTCTAAAGGCATGTCTTTGATGACACTGACTATCTCCTCTACTGTTATTTTTGTATTAAGTGCATCTATCTGTTCCTCTCGAACTTGCAGTAGTTCTATGTCTCTCCAGAACTGAGTTTTATCTTGCTGACTAACTTGTTGTGATTGGTAGAGTCTGTGGTAGTATTCTCAAGAAGACCTGCTGAATTTCTGTAGTGGATGTGTATGTGGTATCGTTTTCCTTTATCACTAGTATGGAATTAGGTCTCCTCGTTAATTTGGTGAGGTTGGCTAAAAGCCTTCCCGTCCTATTGCCATATCTGTAAAATTTCACTTTATGTCTGTCGTGGGATTTACTAGCTAACTGTGTGAGATATGTATCCCTCAAAAGTTTAGTTTTCTTATACTTGACTCTGTACTGTTCTGTGGGGTTTCACAGAAATTTATTCCTGGCATTTAGAATCTGTTTCAATAGAAGATTCTCTTGGCGTGTACATTTGGCCCTTATTCCTGATGTGTAAGATGTCACCCCGCCTCAGGACTGCTTTAGCGGTCTCCCAATATAAAATACTGTTCTCCCTGTGTTGGAGGTTGCACTCCAAAAAGATGTTCCATTTCCCCACTAAACGTCTCTGAAAGTCAATGTCTTGATAAAGATATGAGGGAAAAGTCCATGAATATCTAGACTTGTCCGTTTGGGTTAGATAAAGTGACAGGGAGACTGGTGCCTCATCCGAGAGAGTCACCGAATCTATGCCAGCATCAGTAACTCGGGGGCAAAGGCTGTCTGAGATTAAAAAAAGGTCTATGCGGTAGAGAGTGTCATTAGATGTGGATATGCAGCTAAAATCTCTAGTGTTCTCTCCACACATCATGTAGTTGTAATTGGGTTTGTAGAGCTTTCAAGATTCTAGTGTCTCTTTTCAAGTGGTAAGTGGGTGTCTGATAGGTGTTAGAGGTCTGGGAATTTCTAAATCTGTCAGCTGGCATCTGTGGGGCAATGTTAAAATCTCCCCCAAGTACAATAGGTATTTCAGTGAATTGCATAAGTTGAGATCTAAAAGTTTTCTAGAAGTCTGATTTCTGAGTGTGAGGCCCATAGACACCTGTCAAGAGCATGTCAAAATTGTCCACTGTTACTTTAAGTATCTGCCTTCTTGGTCTATAAGAGTTTGGTGGATGTTGTAGGTCAAGCCCTTCCTAAACAGCATGGCCACTCCCCTCGCCCTCCTCGCCTCATATGGGGTGAAGATCACCTCCTCCACCCAAACCTGTCTCAGTTTTTCATGTTCTTTAATAGTTAGGTGTGTCTCCTCTAGTATGGCTACGTCAGCTCTGTCAATTTTTAAGTATTTCAGTATGGTGCGTCTTTTTATCGGGGATGTGCTACCCCCCACATTCCAAGTAATAATTTTCATAGTGGGTGCAGAGTGTTAATGTCGTCTGATTGAGTAGTATGGGACCAGGGGAAAGAAAAGATGGGTAAAGAGTTGGAAACTCACAAACTGGTGCCCCTGAGAGGTCCAACCATGGAGCAAATTTGCATGCGGCAGAACAATGGTGCTCATTCTGATCTGGGTCTCCTCTTGGTACTTAAAAGAAAACAAGAGAAGGTCAGCAAAAAATATCACAGCTTCTGATAAAGATAGTAACAAAACAAGGAATAGAAGCTAAATTATCAGCCAGCTAAGTTTCCCAGAATTAACAAAGCCCACTAAACCTCAAAAAAAGAAAAAGAAAAGAGAAAACTCTTAAGTTCTGCTATAAATAAACAGTTAAATGCCCCCTCCCCCCAATATAACAATTGTAATACTTGGTCTGAAATGACCGCTGAATGTCCAGTCGACTGAGTAGGCCTCTAGCCCACCAATGACAAGGTCAACAAGTAATTATCCCCTGAATTTCACTATCATTCCCTTGCGGGATCTTTAATCGAGTCAAGTGTCTTCTTCCTGGATCTCTTCTTCAGGCCATGCATCAGGAAGTTGCTCTTTAGATAAGTAGAGCTGTAACAAACTTTGGGAGTCAAAGAATTTGGATCCTTGAGGAGTTTGCAGCTTTAACCTAGCCTTCTGAATCAAGTCCCTGCAATAGGGCAAAAACTCCCTCCTCTTGCGGGCCACTTCCACAGAGTAGTCCTGGAAAACATAAAGTCTTTTGCCTTCATACATGAGCATGCTGTGTTGTCTATAGGCAGACAGCATCGTTAGCTTGTCCTTAAAATTAAGGTATTTGATTATGACCTGGCGCAGAATTTTGGAGGAATCTGACTGATCTCCAGGTCTCCCCACCCTGTGGGCCCTCTCAGCTGTGCAAGATAGCATAGTATCCGATATTCCCAGTATCTGCAGCAGGATGGTTTCCGTAAATTTAATAAGGTCTTTTGATGGATAAGACTCAGGAAGTCCCACTATTCTGAGGTTATGCCATCAAGACCTGCTTTCTAGGTCATATAGTTTTGATTGAAGTATTTGGTTCTGCCTCTGTATTTGTGTGACATTAGTTTCAATCTCTCAGTGCCTTTCTTCTCCAGCAGCAACCTTCTGTTCAACTGTGTTCAGTCTTGCTGTAAAGATTTGTAAAGTCAGAGGGGAGGGAGTCCACTCCTGTTTGCAACTGTTCTATTTTTGGGAGGAATAAAGCAGATAACTGGGATACTATAGGGTGTGCCTCTGGCCGAACCAAGTCAGATATGTCTGTATTAGCAGCTTCTGTGGTGTGTACTTCAGCTTGATGTCTAAGCCTTTTATCAGCTTGCCTCTGCGTTCCAGCCATGGTACCAGTTCTTTTATTGTATATCTGATAATATTTTTGCATGCAGGAAGATTCTTTGTCTGCAAGATGGTGTTGTGTCTGGACAGCAGATCAGCTATGAAACTTCTTGGATGATTGCCAATAGAAGTGAAAGATGCAAATTCAAGAGTATGGTTTCAAGAGTATGGTTCACTTTTCTGTAAGGCAAGGGATAGTGGTGGGACGTAAAAGATGTGCCTTCAGTCCGAATGTCTGGAAGAAGTAGATGGGGGGATTAGAGCATACCGCCTGTGGCCTAGCACATGTTCAAAGACATCCATCAAGCTATGATATCTGTGCGGCCGCTTGGCCGTTATGTTATGAGGTGCGATATGCAGCCCCTTATCAGTGAATACAGGATGTCAGATAGCTTTTAGGCCGGTCAATGTTAGAGTTCCGTGAGCTGCAGGGCTTGGTGGTCGTGTGTTCAAAGAGGGTGCGCTATTTAGTGGGATACGTCACCTGCCTAAATGCCTCTCAGCGTCCTTGAACTTATGAGGCTTCCTTTATAAGTACCCCCAGATTTGTCTGTCACTTCGATCCAGTGGGGCTTTCTCCCTCTAAGGTCACAGCGTTCCTTCTCTCCTAAGGTTGCTTCCATTAGTGGAGAAATCAGATGCTCCGCACAAAGGAGCGGACTGAGTTGCCAGGTGTTACCACTAAGGTCAGTTTGGTGTTGAGTGTGTTTGTAGGAGCTAGAGCCGCAATTACTAAGCTTTCACTGCAGAGCTCCTCTAACTAGCCGCCATATCTTAGACCCACCTACTGGAAGACCTATTCAAAATTGTTTTATTGAATCAAATTTTTATGAAATTGCTCAAGCAAAACTATATCCATAAACCAGTTGAGATAGACCTTGATTTTGCAAGAGAAGTATACATTAATGTTTACACATTATTATAAGAACATTTCTATTGCAATTGTAAGATACACAATGTGCTATATTCATGAATACAAATGAGGTTGCTGAGGGAACCTTTTTTATATTGCTCTTTAACTGTTTTCAAGTTTTCTTTAATGCTTATGTTTGGAGTGGAGTTTTTTTTTTGTTTTTTTTTCATTTGTTCTGTAATGCTTTGAAGGTGTTTTATGATGCTGATATCCTTTACAGTGGAACTTGTCTATACATGAAGAGTTGAACAGCTGTGAACCAGATACTGTTCAATTGATTACAATGGAGTGGTACTTGCAGCTTGAAGATGTATTGAGGGGGCCAGTAAAAATCTTTTTTTTTTCAAGTTGTTTGTTGCAAAGCTTTCCCAGTAGATATTACTTTCACAAATTGGTCTTAATGAATCTAGGCCATTTAAGGCTTTATATTAACATTTTTATGATCTAATTTCTAAAATAATGTTATAAGGCAGGTTACAAGTATACAATGTACATTCTTATGAATACTACAAGGCATTGTCCTTTGTTATCATTAGATCTTAGCATTAGGAATATACAATTTCAATAATTAATTCCTTAGGGCCCAATGATCTAAACTACAATTGCATATATTTCCAAATGCATGTGTTATTCTATTAGGGTTATAACTATTTTGAGTGTTTTGCAATATAAAACTGTGAGATCTGTAGTGCGAAAATCTTTACAGAATTATGCTGGGATTAGAGAGACAATTTTATATATACCCCTGGAACGTCCATGTTCAGCCCATTTAATGAAAAAAAAAACCTATTTTACTTTGTATTTTGTACATATAACTATGAATATCTGTGTGTGTGTGTTTTGTGAATCCAGTGTGCTTAAATTACGATTTATGCTGTTCATCCTGTGTAATTTCTCTACAAATTTTTTATTTTTTGATAAGGTATGCTTTTTGGGTGTGTTGAGTGTGTTTTAACAAGAGATTTTAATTTGGGCTCTTTGTGAAACTGTGTTGCATTATTGGTTGTCCTTCTTTCTTTGAGGTTAAAGGAAGGAATGCCCAATACCCTGCAAGTCCCAGAATGCAGCTGTGTGGTACTAAAAATCAATGGAAACTTTTTAGGAATTGTTCCACTGACCTTGACTGGTTTACAAACATTCCATGTGCATAAAGAATGTAGAAGCTGCAATACAAGGAAGAATCCATGACTCATATGAACTGCATGTGAGTGCTTGCACGTTGCAACTATTGGATACAAATGTAGCACAGCAGTAAGGCTATAGGTTTGGAATTTAGAGACCAGGGTTCAATCCTCAGAAGGTTAAAGTGATGGTAAAGTCAGTATGTTCACTCTTTATTAATCATTAGTATGTGTAAAAATATATATACTAGCACTTTTGTATAAACACTACAAATAGTCAAATAGTCACTTATGTCTAGTGAAGATCACTGCCTGTCAATTTTTCAATATGTCCTATAACCACAATTGATTTTTTTTAAGAAACTTCAGCCAATCATCAGCCTGTCCAGCTGGCTTACTGAAGCGAATAGCAGTTATTTATGTGCATACGTTTTGCAATTCAGGCTAATCATCTGATCGCCTTTGCAGTCTTTGTGTGCGTTCCTGATATTTGTGCGCATGCGTATTTGCTTTGAAGTGTAATTAGAGTGACATAAGGGTAAACAGTGAATCGGAGTTTAGGTATTGATTCACGTTTGCCTTGGATTTCTGCCAAGCTAGCTGACAAGTTTATTTAGGAAAAAAAATAAATGTTTACATCAAAAACAAAAACAATTTCTTTATTTACATCACATATTGGGATTGCTATGTAATGAACTGTATTTATGACACAGATTAAAATATATTTTTTTACCTTTATATATAATTAATCCTAAATTTTATTGCATATAGGTTGAGGAGATTGCTGCATGTGATGTCCCTATTGCATCTACAAGTAAACAGTGAATCTTGTGATTTACTGTTTACTTGTAGCATGTGCATTTATGTACTCCTTCTCGGGAGCGTGCAACAACTGTGACATGTAGAGTGGCTGGAAACGCTCTATACGACACTCGGATGCTGGGCAAAATACATGAGTGGGCGGAGGAAGGAAATAAAAAGCTATGCTCCGGTTAGAGCATTTATATTATATTTATAATGAAAGTACTATTATTTTTATTTTTTTTAAATACAAGCGGTTGTGGTTAATACAATGGGATTAAAGCATTAGATATTGTGAGATGATATATTGTTTACCATCACTTTAACTACAAGCAAGTTGCAACTGTTAGATACAGTTACTTAGGAATCTTTGAAACTTTCCTAATTATATCAGAGGCATTTAAAGGTTTCTTTATCTTTATGTGCACAGTTTATTTTCACATTGTTTTGTTTTGTTTTTTTTGTTTTAATTATATTATTTTTGTGAATATACATTGATTGTGTTTAACTTATATATTTTATGACAATTTTATATTTTAATTATATGCATTTCCACCCTATATGAAAAATGCAGTATACGCATCTTAGCGAGACACCCTGTTTTAAGGTTAAAAAGTTGTTTTAGAGGTTTTGTTTGATCACACTGACTGTGTACTGAGAGCTGCTCTGAGAGCTTGTCACAACTCTTACAGACAGACAGACAGTGCAGCTGCAGCACATTGCAAACACAGCTTCAGTTAGACTTTTAGAGCTCTCTGCCAGTGGTTTGCTGTGTGAGTTTGACAGAAGACCAGCTGTGAATACTGCTAAAGATTTGAGGCTAATTTTTGCAGCTAATCAGGGGCAGTACAAACAAGGCACAGGGGTGCTCTGCTTGTTCAAAACAACCTATGGCAACAGACACAGATAAAAACAGGTAATAGGCACAAAGAAAAAAACTTGGATGCATAAGGTTGATACAGGATTGTTCACTTAGAAAAAACAAACAACGTTTATGTTTATTGGCATATTATTAAGAAGACCAGTGCGTGGTGGAGTTGCTGAAGTGCTGAGTGGTGACGTCATCGAGCTACGTGCGCTTGAAGGTAGCATGCTGAGAGAGGAGATGGAGTGAGTAGTGGTTGGCCTTGAGAACCACGCTAAGCTGAAAGCGGCTCTACCTGGCACTGTAGCTGCCATATGTCAGCAATACCACGCGGTGAGCGCAGGAACGTAGGTGGCATTCAGAGGCGGATGGGAAGTCCCATTACTTGCCCATGCACACAAGGAGGCATAGGCTGTCACGGAGTGGAGAGTTGGCCGAGAGACACCTGTGTTGTGGTCTCATTAATCTCATTTCTACAATCAGATGAGACACCTTTCCCTGCAACTCATACCTGGAAAGTGAGAGGAGAAGAGGAGAAGATCAGAGGCTTTGCAATCCTTTGGCTCTATTAAGGTCAGATGACAAGGCACAATTAAAGGTAAATCCTTCATTGTTTTACTCCTTTCTTCAGACTCTCCCACATTTTGAACTGAAACTGAACTGTTAGTAATGTACCGAACTGTTGTCAGTGCACAGATAAGTACTGGGCAGATTACCAAGCA
>CAJPDP010278382.1:0-14767 GCA_905336975.1 Bombina variegata variegata
GGATATCACAAATATAATTTGCGTATGTGTGGGGGGGGGGTGATACAAGTATATCAACTTGTAGGAGTAGATTGACTAATCATGGGGGAATGTGAACTGTAGAACAGCAATCAAAACTCAGATTAATTAACATATTAACATAAGTCTACATTCAGTGCTATTAGTCTGTTGCATGTTATAACCATATATACAAATTTCCATTGGATCTAGATTTAGTTTAAAACAAATCTTACTATATGTCTGTTAAACAGTTTGCAGCATAGATTATTTGGAGAAGGGGAGATACTCGCGATCTTCAACATCTGAAACAATAGGATGTTTAGTAAATAAAGGCAAACGCCTCAGGTTGGATTTTCTGATTCCGACAAAAGATCCCGAATCTCCACCCCTTCAATATGAAACAAGTACCTAAACAGAAACTTAAGTATCTATAACAAGACTCGTAATGGCATATATCATTTGAAAAAGTGGTATCATATCATTTTTTGACTTTCAGAGGAACAGCGGCTAAACTTCAGTTGAATCTAGATATTAGTTTTAAGCGAATCTTACTGTACGTCTGTAAAACTGGTCGAATCATAACCTAGTTGGAGAAGAGGAGATAGTCTCGACCCTCAACATCCGAATAAAAGGGAGAAGGGATGTTTAGTAGATGGAGGCAAAACGTCTCACTCTAGATTTTCTGTTACTAACAAGGAATCACGAATCTCCTCCCCTGCAACATGGAACAGGTATATAAACAAAAACATAAGTATACACAACAGAACATATAACGACATATATATCTAAACAGAAACATATGTGTACACAACAAAACTTGTACTGGCATATATATCATTTGAGAAAGTGCTATCATATCATTTTTTATCTCTTATAAGAGCAGCAACTGAGGAAATTTGTTTTCCTATAGAAGGCTTTTGTGGGCCAGGTGTGAAGTCTGGGGCTCCAGCTCGTAATTTAGGCTGGGGGGCCAGAGGGAGTGTATTAGGGCCAGATGTATTAGGTGATGAGTCCCTTCTTGTTCTGGATTCAGGTGTTATCAGATCCCACTCTTTAAGCAAGTCAAATCCCTCCTGAATGGTGAGAATGGTATGGGTTTCCCCATTTTTTGAGACTACCAATTTCGTCGGGTATCCCCATCTATATCTAATATTTTCAGCTCTTAGGATTTGGGTAATGTTCCTAAAGGTTCTTCGTCTTTGTAGGGTGAAGCTTGAAATGTCTGGAAAGACCGAGACCTGCTGGAACTTTTCTGGTAATTTTGGTTTATTGGCCAATTCTTTCATTATTTTCTCCTTATGGGTGAAGAAGTGTATCCTAGCAAGGACATCTCTCGGCTTATCTTGAGATACCGACCTTGGTCTTGCCACTCTGTGGACCCTATCTAATAGGAAACTTGTCGGGTCGGTATCAGGCAATACAGACTTACAAAACTCTAATACATATGGTTCCAGATCTTGTGAGCCAATTTCCTCAGGTATCCCTCGGAACCTCAAGTTATTCCGTCTGGATCTGTCCTCCATATCGGCCAATTTTATCTCTAGGTCTGATAACTGGGTTGCCAAGCTCTGGGAATAAGCTAGGAGATGAGCTTGATCTACCGTAAGATCTTCCTGTTTGCGTTCTAGGGTGTCCGTCCGTTCCCCTAGGGACGCAATCTCCCTGCGTAGCTCAGCTGTAGAACCTTTTATTTCTTTAGTTAATGTGTCCTGAAGGAGGTTCATTCGTTTAGTGAGAGCATCAACAATAGATGTAGATATTGCGTCTGATGTGGGAGCTTGGGAGCTAATGCTGTTGTCAGATTCACTGTCATCCATCACAGAAGTAGAATCTCGGTATGCTTGAGTTTTATGAGACAAGTGGCCTTTAAAGTGGTCAACTACTGTCTTCTTGGGTGGTTGGGATAGCCTTGGCCTTCTTCTAGAATTTTGGGACATGCTCTGTTTCCTGTCTTCAGTTGTAGAAGTGTAGCCAACTGTAATCCAGTCAGATATTGCACTGAAATGTATGATAGCAATTATAAAGAGTAGATTGTAGAGGATTGTGACATAGTCCCCCTGATGTCAATCTTAGGTTAAGCGGTCATGTTCAACATATTGCCTGCAAGCAGGGAAAATTGTACTAATATACTGTGTATCAATAGAATGTCCTGTTTAACTGCACAGAAAAACTGATTATTCAATATTCTGCAGAGTATAGATGGCTCAGTTTTAATTAAGGTATAGATGTTTGTCTAGTTCCCTTGTCACTGCGCTTGTTCTATATGCGCCAGGAGGGTGTAGAGGAAGTCTATTGTGTATTACTCCGGCCCTTCCAAGTGTAATTATCTTTCCAGCCTAGGCCCTGTTTAAGCCTGAGTTATGTTGCTTTAACTGGTATATCAATCTCCAGCTCCTATTCCCTGCGCTGTTCAGAAGGGGTAGGGGAGCTCAATAGTTAGATGAGTATAACAGTAGCAAGCATCCAGTATTGAAAAATAAAGCCCTGTATGAGCAAGGCGTCGCTTTTATGTCTTGTAAATACCCCAGTGCAGAGGTTGAAATAGTTATGTCGTAGTTCGTTTGTATCCTCAGCTTAATCTCAATGAGCTGTTAAATAAGATGTGCCAATAAATATTGTAGTCCGAAGGTTGATTTGGCAGGGTTAATGTCTCAATGTGATGTCTGAGTTATTAAGTTAGGGAGTGCTACGTAGTGCCTGCAGGGTGGGAGGCTGACTGGCTATTGAAAGTTCCCAATGTATAACAAGTGTATTAAAGTCTGCGGTAGTGGGGGTTATCGGTATAGATATGTCGTGCTTTTGTGTCTCACCCTCCGTTCAGGCTGATGTCAGTTTCCAGCAGCGCGTCTCTTCTGGTCTCAAGACGTTCTCCTCTAGGGTAGGCCACAAAGATGGCGGAATTCGCGCCAAAATGCAGGGCACAGCGCGCACCCCTTCTCTGATGTCTCCAAGGAAGACCGGTATGTTCCGGTAAGTGAAAGGTAGGAACCGGGTCCACTCCCGGGTTGTAATAAAAGCCAGGTCCCTGAGAAAAGACTGCCCGATTAAGTAAGTGTCCTTGCGTGGCGTCTCTCAGGCAGGTCTGATGTGCGGCACTGAGCTGCTGCTCCGGAGCGGAGCCCCGACCCTCCGGGCAACAGCGATGAGTGTAGGGAGAAAGGAGGGTGAATGCCAGGGACAGGTAAAGGCAGGATCAAGGCTGTACCGCAAGGTAGATATGCACCTCCGGCTCCTGTAAAGATGGTGTGCTGCTTCCAAACTGGGTCAGAGGTATGCTGTTGTAATGTTCATGCAGCGTATCTTTCACAGCCTCAGGCGAAAACTTCGATAGCAGGAGATCTGATATATTGGATTTTAGGGTAGGCTAGGAAAAATATGGACTTTATATATTAAAATAGAAGTTTACTAAGAGAGAGCTCTGTCAACACACGTCTTCCTAGCTTGACGGTTAGCTCCGCCCCCCTTGAAGATCAATTTTATTTACTGTTAAAGGGGACTGCAATGGGGACAACATTTGTACCCTCATATGCAAACCTTTTTATGGACAGTTTCGAGAATAAACACATTTGGAATAATAATCCCTTCCAGAGTAATATCATCAAATATTATAGATATATTGATGATGTTATAATTCTTTGGAAGGGGTCTACAGCATCACTATCACAGTTCTCAGACTACATCAATATAAATGAGTATGACCTAGAATTTAGTGGCACTACCTCCCAAGAGAGCATTTAATTTTTGGCTATATGTCTAATGAAAGACCCCACAGATAAAAGGATCATAGTGAGGAATTTTAGGAAAACGGTAGATAGAAATAGCTTCGTAGACACTAGAACTGGCCATCTAAAGAGCTGTAAGTCTAATATCCCCGCAAGCCAATATATTAGAGTTAGGCGGAATTGCTCTAAACTTTCTGACTTTGAAAAAGATTCTAAAGAGTTGGATAAAAAAAATTTAGACAAGGGATATGATAACAAACTTTTAAATAATGCCAAATTGAAAGCTATTATTCTAGATAGACATAAACGTTTGAAAAATGAGAGAGTTGTAAATAGTAAGGACATAAGTGATAACCAGGTACGTTTTATAACAACTTACAACGAAGGAGCTTATCAAAAAAGTAATGCATAAACATTGGGGCATTCTCAAATCAGATCCTATATTGGGAAATGTAGTGGGAGATAGATCATTAATTACTTTCAAAAGAAATACAAATTTTAAAAATCACCTAGCTCCAAGTAAATTAAAAATGGCTGTAAGGAAGGAACCTAAGAATAAAAATGAGACCAAAACTCTTAGTAATTGGTTATCCCTTCCCACTGGTACATATAAATGTAATAAAAGCAAATGCAATATGTGTTCCCATGTAAAAAGTGGAAACTTTTTAAAAACTCTGAGGGTACTGAACAATTTGAAATAAGACACAGATGTAATTGTGAAACTATACAGTTTATCTTTTGAGGTGTAAATGTGACCTGATTTATATTGGACGCACAAAAAGAAAAACAAGAACTAGATCCAATGAGCATGTTTATAATATTAAGAATGAGTTCAAGAAACATAGTGTACCCAATCATTTTCGTTTGGTTCGCGGTAGTGACCCCAGGGGTCTTGAGATCCAAATAATTGATTGGATACCACCTGAAAAGAAAAATAGGTTGAGAGTTCTGAGACAGAAGGAGATGGAATGGATTTTTAAACTAAAGAGCCTGACCCCATCTGGTCTTAATGTAGATTTGGATGTACAAGCGTTTTTGTAGTCAACCATTTTCATAACTCATTGTTGTATTATAATTGTACTCCTCTCTCACTGTGTGGGTGCTTTAATCCGGAAAAATTATACATTTTATTTATTGAATATATTTTAGCTATATATTTTTTAAAAGGTTTTGTCCTTTTTTTAATTTTCCTTTTCGGATATTTTAGATTAACTAATTTCACTAATTGCAATGTTAGCTCATGATTAATTCTTGTCCATTTTTGTGCTTTTTTATTGTTTCAGGTTTTGCTTTTTAGAAACAGAGATGAAATAAACATTTGAGTGTTTTATGTAGATTTTTTTATAGATCATTTTGTAATTTGGTAGGATGCATTTATATGAATGTTTTTTAAAAAAATATGTACTTCAAATTTTGTACTAGTGATTGTTAAAAAATTTAGGGATCGTAATGAAATCTTATTATTAGTTGATTTTAGTATATTTATACAATAGTAGTTTTTAGCAATTTTTGTTAGGTTCTTTCATTGTGCATTGTAAACTATCTTATGTGATATTTATATGTATTGTTATTTGGGATTTATAAATGTAATTGTTAGCTTAGCTCTCAGAAACAGACTTTCTTATACAAGTATAAATTTTCAGCTCTCCGTAAATAAGAGGGTGTGTATCGCTATATCCAATCCTATTGGTTACATACCACGTCCAATCAGGATTGAGTCAGTGTTAGAAATATTTACACGCTGTATTGTTTGTATATTGCTCTTGAAGAAGCTCGGGCATACTCCGGGGGAAACGCTTTGAGCTTGTTGTCCCATTCGAACTTCCGTAAAAGATTACAGCTGTGGGGGAGGAAGACTTTCCTATCAGCCGTGGATCACTTACTACAATATGAAAGCGGGACTTTTAAAGATAACAATTTATATGTGAAAGGCTCTAAAGAACTTACTTCTTGTAAGTAGAATCTTATGTTTGCGTGATTGCTGTCTGAATAAAAATACTACCTTGAGGGGGGCATGTCCGACCAGCGACTAAGATGGCTGCCTTTTGAATTCACTGGAACATTGGAGCTGATAAATCTGCTATTTATACCTCCCTAGACCAGAACATTTTATTTCCATTTATGTGATAGGAGACAAGAAATACTCATGGAAAGGATTTATGTGTTTTTCTCATACTAACAAGGACAGGCAGACCTGTTTAGAGGAGGTGCGTAGCAGAGGCCTAGCAATGGCCTGGACCTTTCTCTACCCCCCATTATTTTCTGAAGTTTCAGTATATCCAGCCATTTGCGCTGCAGAATTTCTGAGAATCCGGAGCACCTCATGTGTGACATTTCATACAGTGCTATTGCAACTATAGGATGGAGCATTTGAATCTTACATTACTAGAGATACTGGACTATACACTATGCAGTCATTTTGCGTGGCTTGAGGAGAGTTTAGTGGCGACATGGAAAGGTACCAATAATGGGGAAACACCGAACAGCATATTGACAGCTGCTGACAGTGTTCTGATTCCACGGCTGGATGGTAGATCTGCAGATTTGGAGACCGAGGAGGTGATTACAGCTCCGGAGGGGAGAACTGTTATATGGCCCAACTGCACACCCATGACACCGCTGACCGCAGATTACGCTTATCCTCAATTGCCACACCCACCGCTGGCTATCTCCGAGTTGGCTGCGGACAGACCACAAGATATTCACCGTGGCTTCAGAAAGCCCCTCCATATCATGGAAATTATACAACATCCCCAGAGGTGCAGTCAATATGAACAGACTATACTACTACCGGACTTGTTGCAGGCTATGACGGAATTGACATTCTTCAACCTACAGTCTATATATAGTATTCTAAAAGTCCATGTAGAGGTACTTTCTTTCACGGAGAGGCTGTTTTATATTACATGGGTACTTACCGCTTTCTGCTATGGCTTTGTTACGGCCATCCTTACATGGGACACCACAAGTAGGAATAGCCTCCAAATCAAACTAGGTATTGGATAGTGACTCAGAGGAATAACATGTTGTCTCACATCTATGTCACGCACATGTTTCATTAGTTATGGAGTGAGCGGCTTTACTGCTTCAACCAACACTGCATTTGATATTAGAAAGAACGTTAATATTCAAATATATCTGTCTGTTCTATATGATGGTTTTTGGACCTGAGAAGCTGAGCAGCTATATGATGTATAGGTTTATAGCGTGAGTGTTAGCTGTAAATATGATATCCTAACGTATATAGCACAGAAGTAGAATATTTCTCAACTTACTTTATAGAATATAGAGGACTATGCAATGTATATGTTTTTTTTTTCCCCCATGTGCGGTCTCTTCTATGTGTATTTAGATATATGCCCATAGCGACTTCTGTATTATCTGACTAGCAAAGATATTTCTATACTTTTATCCCACACAACACATAGTATTCAGTATACTATAGTATACCTATTATATAAGGTTTACTGGGCTTGGATTAAAGACAAGGGAGACCTACACCAGACAGCCATTTACCAGCCTACGGGCTGGTTTATTTGCTCACTAGATTCTATTCTTCAATAAAATGCATAATTGTCCATGCTAAGGTAGGTGTTAACTAAACTTCAGTTACTCAGGTTCTCTCACAATTGCTCATAAGTAGGTTTCTACATGCACCCAGTTTGGTAATATTGGCTATGCTTCGCAGCTGCCCAATTTGTACTCAAAGAAGAAATTAGTGCTATTTGAGGAAAGTTCCCTTGCTTTATTTTTACTACTACACTGCTATAAGTATAGTTAAGGAGAATCGTATATGGCCATGTTCTTACATTAACCCTTTGGAATATGTATTATCTTATATGTTTTGCTGAGAACATCTGCAGATCTACAATTATTTGATATTGATCTAAAGGTTTAAATTGTGTGTTTTTCCTTTGTTAACCCCAGCTGTTTGATATTTAATCTTAGAGGAGCGTTTTTGTATTATGACATATACATCATGTTTTTCTTTAGATATAGACATATACTCCATAATATATGGCAATAATGGTCACGTAATTACTAACCAGAGATCTCACAATTGGGTATCTCCTATAAAAACTTCCTCTCCATACATACACTTCGGATAAGTGTAAGTCTCCCCCACTTTTTTGATGGTTTTGTTTGCTATTCTCCTATATCTTCACAGTTATGGTAATGTTTACTGGGCTTTTCCCATCTGGTGCTCTTTATATGACTAATAGTATATGTATATAAATACCTTGATTAGAGGTACATTTCTAGTTCCAGTGTTCAAAGTAAACTAAGAAAATCGAGATTCATAATTTGAGGTCCAAAAGTGGCCTCCTTATGTTCATGAACGCCTTCTGTAGCTACATAATTTTTGTCTGGGCTGTGAGGTCCAAGAGTGACCTCGGTGATCACTTGGAAGGTGTATACTTTACCTGGCACATATAATGTTCATTATTGCTGCTTTGATTTGTCAGCTCAACAAACTTAGTTTATTGTATAAAGTGTATTGTTGCCTTAAATTGAATCTCAATAAAAAAAAAATTAAAAAAAAAAATACTACCTTGAATCTGGTCCTTGCGCTGTTCCCTTTTTTCCAGTCCTTTGGTCTCAGTGCTTCAAACACGCATGGAACAAAAGATACATACCAATAAGCAAAGTCCTTTAACCCAGGTTATTCAATTCTGGAGTTGCAAAGTAAGGAAGCAAGCGCTGAACTAACAGTCAAGGTTTGCAAAACTCCTGCCACAAGGTTGGATACGTGTAGCGGTCTAAAGGTACCGGCTTAATTCTTCCATTTGAAACCAAACTTCTATAGGCTTATGGTGAACGTACTGTCATTGCTTTAGCGGTTAAAGACTTTTTGCACACCAATGTTTGGCTATAATCGTGTACACTTCTGTTTTTAGTATATTTGGAATTTTATTATATTGTTCTGCACAATTGTAGTCTGATTTTTAAGGGCGATGTCCCATCTTATATGTTTGATTAAATATCGAGAATCTGTATTAAATAATATTTTTAAAGATATCTTAAGCTGTTTGAGCGCCCTCTTAATTTTTTCATTTTATAGACTGAGTTTTAACACAATATAGAAGGAGCTCTGTGTTTAATGAGAGGCTTGATATCCACTCGTCTAGCGCATTACTAGGTTGTTTTTTAAGCTTCCCTAAAAACATATCTGTTCATGGACGCATAATACTTACTTTAAGATGTCTCTACTACTTACATTTCCCTCTCCCTCAACTTTCCCATGTACTTTAGATCAGGATTTCTCAAAAGCCGGGCCGTGGTCCAGTACCAGGCCTTGGTGGTTCTGCTGGTGGGCCATGATTCAACATACATTTTTCCTGCCCCTTTGCTGTGAAGTGATCACCACTCAGAATTCCATATGTACAGAGCTGTGGGCCTATCAGAGTGCCACTGTGCATGCACATATATACATTCAACTACTCCCCCCTCCCGATGACTACCGGGCCCTGGACACATTCTGCTAAAATTTACTGGGACTTGAGGTCACTGGAGTTGAGAACCACTGCTTTAGATTGTATGCTTGTAAACTGATGGTGCTTAAGGGCAGGGCGCTCTCTTCCTTTAACTTATGTTTGTCAATGTAAGTGTAGTAATTATCATTGTATAGTCATACATAATATCTCATTGCTAGTTTTTATTGTATTGTACCCTTATGATTGTAATATAACTTTGTATAGCATTAACAAAACTTGTGGAGAGTAAGGAACCCTCCACAAAAAAGTATACACTAATAGCACTCCTGAGTCCTAAGAGGTGGGTTAATCCCAATGTATATGTAACATATCACAGAGAACAGGTGACAAGTTAAAATGAATGACAAGATGGGTCAGATAGTGGTGAATATAAATAAAATATAACTTTTAATAATTAATTAAAACTAAAACCACACTCAAACAACATACAGATTAAAACTACGAATAGGGGGCAAATCAGCGAGTCAAAAAATGATGGATGCTATATATCATCAGTGGTATCACAGTAATATCCGATAGATTAATATTATGAGAGAAAGAGTAGCTAGCAATAATAGCCAGTATTCACAAATGAATATCTCCTATAATATTGGGTTGAATCTGCGTTAATAGTAACACCAACTCATGAGGTAGTGTATCATTACCAAAAGAGGAGGCTGATGGATAACTGAAAGTAGATATTACCATACAATCAAACTCTGGTATAATGCAAACAGAGATTTGACTTATGCAATATAAGACTACTTCTCAGTTATATGGAAATATAGGTGATACAGACCAACAGTGATATGCTAAGTATCAGTTTATAGTACTGACAAACTAGTATAGGAATTCACTAATAATAGGACATAGGTGAACTTCAGCATAAATAGCGTTAGATATGTTTGTGACCCAATTATGTGGAATTGCGGTACACAAAGAGTTAATATGAGTGCAAATGTAGTCCTATCCACAGTTAGTGTAATACTATTTGACTACAACTTAGCCACTAGCATATAATAGAACAAGATGACTGATGTTGCAATGTACTGTGAATTAATTGTCACCAGAGGAACATTTAATAATGTGAATAAAGAGTTACTCAAATTGATTATGGCAACAAAAGATCAATTCATGAGTTAAGCTAGTATATTCGAGTATTAACAGGCCCCCAATTTCGAGAAAGCACTTGATTTCTATGAATATATAGTAGGTAGTAGGATTTAAAAAATATATGGCACACATGAGGTTAAACAAAGGTACATAGCATGTGTATCCACTTTAACATGGGCTAGGTCCACTTGTATAATATTTATTGGTGCTGACTTGACACAAAAGTAGCCAATTGTGGCAAATCTGTGCTGTTAGGTTGGAAAACAATTGCCCACCCAAGTAGTTAACAGCAATGGATAAAGCGCACAGTCAAATGGCCGATCCTGTGCAAACCGTTTATCAAAATAAATGCTTTTGGTTAGCTATAAACAGTATGCTGTATAAAGTTAATGCTTGTAACTGAGCTTGCAGCTGCAGGTGTTAGGTGACTCTAGTACCATGTGTGGTACGTACCTCTTAATACCCTACTGTTTGTAAAATAAGGTATAGTGTTGCACAGTAAATTAGTAATAGAAACCAACTTTAGTAAATCAAATGCATGTGGGTTATAGAGGGTTAACAGGTGAAGACGCCGGAATGGTTATCGTAATGAAAATCGTAATATCTCATGCAGATAAAGTCTGGATAATGACAGCCAGACCAGGTCTCCAAACAGCGTTATGCAATTTACTGTTACCCTGTAACCTCTTCAATCTACAACAACCAGAGCTGGTGAACCGCTAATGTACTATCGGTTTAACTGCTAATTATTAAACATACAGGGTCACGCTGATCGTACCCCTCTAAATGCTTCCTAAAACACAGGAGTTCACTAGACTCCTCACCATTGCACTTTATAAATAAACAATTATAATAATACTAATAAAATGACAATGGATCAGCACAACCCTGGAAGGACTTAAAAAGTATCAGTCAATAAAATCTGCATATGCAGGAAAGCCCTTCACTTTATTACTCTGGCACCATTGATTGACTCTAATTTTTGTATATATCCAACATACGCTACAAGTGTTATAGATTTTACCCATGCAGTGTACCACTCATGATATACACAAATGAGCAGCTTCATTTTTCCTGTTTTGTAGTTTGCAGCCTCACATCCCTAGCCAACTTCTACTGGACAGTTAGCGTGTGGCACAGTCTTTGCTGTGCTTTAAGTAGCTGCCAATTTGAACTTTCAGTGGCGTGCTGGTCCCCAGCTACTTTGCCTCAGTAGTCCTTTTTCTGGCACTGCTAGTGCCTCACTCTAGGCTGTTTGTGCTTCTCCTACCAGGACACCAGGCACCTAGGACAACTCATTGTACAAGGAGGCTGTGAATGGTGTTTATAACAAGCTCACATCACTGGCTTAATTGTTTTGGATGAGTGTAGAAATCAAAATGAATGATATTTGCCAGATGTCTATATGTTTATTTGATATTCAATTGTGAAAATTACACATGCTTCTGTTTAGATATGACTTTTCAAAAGTCCTCAACACTGTTACTTGCCTTTTTAATGCTTTATTCTGAAAAGTGACTCTGACTTTAACATCTGACTTGCAATAGATTAGTGGCAATTTCTTGGTTCCTTATATTTAGTACATGCACAAAGCAGATTTTATCTCACAGGAAAGATTAACTAACATCCTAAGGCTACTACTTGTTCTTTCAGTAGGCGTCAGTAATGGCAGATAGATAGTTAAAACTGTGTTACATGTGCCCACGACAATGATTCAGAAGAATCAATTTATATGGAGGCCTCACCAGCTATTGAGGAAGTTGAGGTTAAGCCAGAGAGTTCTCATAAGATCAGTGATATAGTTTACTGAGGGATGTTTCTATGACTGATTTCTTTGAAAATGTTTCCTTTCAGAAGATATTGCCTGGCCTTTAGATTTCTGAGTCCGCTCATTCCCCACTTGTTGCATACAAGCACGACTAGAAAAAAAAACAATGCCTCTTTACAAAGGATTTCCTCATATAATCCAGTTATTTTTGTAAAATGGGGAAAACATAATTTAAGCTTCTAATTTCATTGAAGAAAATATTTAAACCAGGATTTTTTTCCAGCTTGTGTACATTTTAAGTATGAACTTAAACTCTTTTCTTTTTAACCTAAACATTTTGTGCTATCTATTTTTTCTATATTTGTAAAATACTTCCGTAAGAGAATACAATTTGCAAAATGTTTTAATCACTTAAAAAACAATATCCAGAGCAATCAACTATATCAAATTATTTGTTAACAATTGCTCTGTTGAAAAACTAGTAACTAAAGAACACACACATGCAGTACTTGAATCGTAGCAATATTGGTTACTCTGTGTGATGTGCTGATAATCCACCACTTATCAGCAAATTGTGAAGCCATCTAACTTCTATTTTGATATATCTGTAGCCTATAGACTGTGCTAAGTCTTTTGATGTAAGATTGTGCTGTATTTTACACTTACTAACCGATCCAGAGAGTTGAGCCCACTGTGGCCTTCCAAAGGACAGGCTTTTAAGACCCTCCCCTGGTAGAAAATAGACGGGTAGGAGTAGCTTATAGGCTGTACCTTTACAGACTATAGTGCCTACTGCTTATTTTCTATATGAGTCCTGCATCTTATTAGAAGCTTTAGAAGCTTCCTTTGAGAGGACTCTGTTATCGCCATTTAATCCCTCTTTTACTGATGCACCCACTGGTGCCTCAGTGGCTGGCACAGCATGACTGTAGAAATATACTGGAACCCCAGCAAATTGTAGTCAACTTTTCAGGTGGTCAGCAGGCCCTGAAGATAGACCGTCTAACCTCACAGAAGTTGACAGTCAACTTAGAGATGGGTGCTCTCAGTGGGCAGAGCCGGCTTAATGATGGGACCAAGTGGGTCCAACGGTCCCAGATGGCACTTGACAGGGGGCGGCACTTCAGTGAGTCTGTGACATCTGGTCAGATCGTTCCTGTCCTCTCTCTCTCCCCTAGGGCCTGAAGAAGGCAGCCCAGCATTTGTTCTCAAGAGAGCACACATTACTTTTAAAAAATGTCCACCGAACAAAACGGCACCAGTGAACACCAGCACTATTTATTTAGAGCCAAAAAGTTAATAGGATATTATTTGCAGATGACCCTGACTGTGACTCCTCCCAACCTAGCAAGCACTCTTGTAAGTTGTCCATTCCCAGCCTAGCAAAAACAAAACGACCACCACAGCAGATGCTGCATCATGCTGCATTAAAATAATAATAACATTAATATTACTATTTTTGTTTTTTAATTAAAAATGATGTAACTCGTCAAGTACTTTGCCTGCCCCCCTCTCCATTCTGACTCCCCCTCCCTCTAGTCTGGTCCCATTCTATATTGTCAATGGCCGTGATCGGCAAGCGCCTCCAGCGAGCCCAGCTCTCGCTTGGTGCGTTCGGGGAATGCTTCCAAGCAAGGTGCTGGGCGTTCGCTGAATGCTCAGATGACGTCACTCCCAACTTTTCCAGCATGCTGGTAACACTGGGAGTGAAATTAGCAAGAGTCTGAGCGTTTCAGCTCACTATGACGCTGCTTGGGAGCATTTTTTAATGCTCCCAAAACCATGATGTCTTCCCAGTGCCACGTCATTCCTCAGGGAATTTAATTGGCGCTGGGTCTCGGCGTTTGTTGAACATGGCTATAGTGCAATGAACATAATGAGAGAGGAAGGGGGAGGAGAGAGAGGCAGATTTCAGGCAGTCTGAGAGCGAGAAGAGCAGGAACAGAAGTGTGGAGAGCTGAGAGTGCAAAGTTAAAAAGATCAGTTTCTGGTTTAGAACATTTTAAATAATTATCTAATTTTTCACTTTTCAATATATTAAAAGTCCCAGATAATGTGGGGCTTATAATTGATTATCACCTAGATTACAAGTTTTGCATTCATGGTCATTTTAGTGTTAAAACAGCACTGCAGCCATTACAAGTCTTGTCGGTATAGCTGTACCGCAAGCTTTTTAGCCTGTAACGCAAGGTCAGTCCCGCACACGTAAAAATTATGTTTTTTCATGGGACTTCCATAGCGCAGCCATTACAAGTTTTGCAGTGAGGCTAAAAAGCTTGCGTTCCAGCCCATACCGACAAGATCAGTTTTGCAATCTAAAAGCAGTAGTTATGAGTTTTATGCTACAAAACTGTTGCATAAAACTCATAACTAAACTGTCACAAAGTACACTAACACCCATAAACTACCTATTAACCCCTAAACCGAGGCCCTCCCACATGGCAAATACTATTTTTAAGTTATTAACCCCTAATCTGCCGCCACTAATAACATTTATTAACCCTAATTCCTCCGCTCCCCGACATTGTCACCAATATAATAAAGTTATTAACTCCTAAACCGCCGCCCTCCCGCATCGCAAACACTATTTAAATATTATTAACCCCTAATCTGCTGTCCACCCACATCGCCCCACTATACTAAAGTTATTAAGCCCTACACTGCCGTCACTATAATAAACCTATTAAACC
>CAJPDP010278810.1:0-10103 GCA_905336975.1 Bombina variegata variegata
GTTGGATGTGATGGCGTCTCGTTACAACGCCAAGCTTCCAAAGTACAGTTCAAGGTCAAGAGATCTTCAAGCCGTTCTGGTAGATGCTCTAGCGGTTCCTTGGAGCTTCAATCTAGCATACCTGTTTCCTCCATTTGCGTTGCTTCCACAAGTAATTGCTTCTGTGATTCTTATAGCTCCTGCATGGCCTCGCAGGATGTAGTTCGCGAATCTGGTGATGTCATCTCTTCCGCTGTGGAGGTTACCTTTCAGGAAGGACCTTCTACTTCAGAGTTCCTTTCTTCATCCAAATCTGGTTTCTCTGAAGCTGACTGCTTGGAGATTGAACGTCTAAGTTTAGCTAGACGTGGCTTCTCTGAAAAAGTCATAGATACTATGCTTCAGGCTCGTAAACCGGTTACTCGCAGAATTTACCATAGGGTATGGTGTAAATACCTTCATTGGTGTTATTCAAAAGGTTTTTCTTGGAACAAAGTAAGGGTTCCTCGAATTTTGGCTTTTCTTCAGGAAGGCCTGGAGATGGGTTTGTCAGTCAGTACTTTGAAGGGTTTTCTGCATAAATGTCTGACAGTTCTGCCAAATGTTCAGTCTTTTGTTCAGGCCTTGGTCAGTATCAGGCCGGTGTTTAAATCTGTTGCTCCTCCTTGGAGTCTTAACCTTGTTCTTAGAGTTTTGCAGCAGGCTCTGTTTGAGCCGATGCATTCAGTTAATATTAAATTACTATCTTGGAAGGTTTTGTTTATTCTTGCTATTTCTTCTGTTTGCAGAGTTACGAACTTTTGGCTCTGCAGTGTGGTTCCCCTTACCTTATTTTTCATGCTGATAAGGCGGTCCTTCGTACTAAGCTGGGGTTTCTCCCTAAGGTAGTGTAGGATCGCAATATTAATCAGGAAATTGTTGTTCCTTTTTGTCCTAACCCTTCTTCCCAGAAGGAACGTCTTTTGCAAAACTTGGATGTTGAGCGTGCTCTTAAATTTTACCTTCAAGCAACTAAAGATTTTCGGCAGACTTCTGCCCTGTTTATTGTTTTCTCTGGTAAGCGTAGGGGTCAGAAGGCCACTTCTACAACTCTCTCTCTGGTTTAGAAGTGTTATCCGTTAAGCTTATAAGAAAGGTGGACAGCAGCCTTCTGAGAGATATACGGCTCATTCCAGTAGAGCTGTTTCATCTTCTTGGGCTTTCAAAAATGAAGCTTCTGTGGAGCAAATCTGTAAGGCGACCACTTGGTCCTCTATACATGCTTTTCCAAATTCTATAAATTTGATACTTTTGCCTCAGCTACGGCTTCTTTTGGGAGAAAGGTTCTTCATGCGGTGGTGCGGCGGACACCTGTCTATTTCTCCCTCCTTATTCATTCTGTGTCCTCTAGCTTGGGTATTGGTTCCCACTAGTAATTAGAATGTTTTGTGGACTCTCCATGCCATAGAAAAGAAAACTAAATTTCTTTCCGGGCATGGAGAGTTCAGGACCCGCCCTTATTCAAATTTAAGACGGCAGTTTTTTTTGTCTAGTCCTCAGGCACCTCTATACCCTTGTGTTATCATCTTTTTCCATTTCCCTTCAGCCGAATGACTGGGGGTTATGGGTAAGGGAAGTGATACTTAACAGCTCTGCAGGGGTGCTCTTTGCCGCCTCCTGCTGGCCATGAGTGGATATCCCTCTAGTTATGTTTTCATCTACTTAACTGCAAAGGGCTCCAATGCACTTATATATATGTCTATATATGTATAAATATGCATTTGTGTTTATATGTGTATATATGTCTGTAAATACATATATACACATATAAATAAATACATCTGTACACATATGTAGACATTTATATACACATACACACACATATACATCTTTAGACATGTATATGTATGTATTGCAATGATAAAGCCCTTTGCCTGCCTTTTTTTTCTCTAACACCTGAGACCTCCTATCTTTGAGCCCTTATAACCTTTTTTGCAATATTTTTTAGAAATAATCTTTTTAGATGGTGTTATTATGAGTGTAACTGTACTTTTGTAATGTATTTGTGATATGTTTTGTGAGACTTTTGTTTCACAGAACAGTTAACCAGAGCACTGAGGACGAGGGTTAACTTGAATTGTGCTCAAGCGATCACGCTTACTTTTAACTTGTAATACCAGGGCAATTTAACCTGTGCACAAATTAACACGAAAAGCCGATACCGCTTACGCGCAAACGTTTGCGCTCCATTTGTAATCTGGCTTATAGTGTGTTCAATAAAAACATGGAAACCTGTTTGTGTGTCGTTTCAGCAAATTATGCTTTTCTGTTGTTAGGATTTGAAGATGAAGATCAGATAGATACAATTTTATGAACAATTTATGCAGAAAAGTCCAAGTAATTCCAAAAGCTTTGCATTATTTTTGTTGTTGCAACTTTATGCTAGACTGAGGTAGTGACTGTTTGTTTGATTCTTTGTCCCCCTCCAACAACAGTAACTTATTTAAAGGGCCATTATAGTCAGATAATTACATGCTCTATTTCATTACAACATGTCATTTTAAGAGTAGCAGCCCTGCACGTCTGTGTGTTTAACTCTGCAAATGGGTTAAACACATAATAAAAGTACCTTTCGGGACCATAGCTGATCTCAAGCAGAAACTGCTGCTGATCCAATCAGCAGTGCTAGTCGCACTGCTGTTTCTGATTGGTACTTTGTAGAGGTTCAGGGTGGCTAGTCTTAAAAGAAAATGCTGTAATGCATTAGTGTGGAATTTCTTTGATTATAGTGGCCCTTTAATTGACAGTGAACACTTTGTAATTTCAAGATTTTCTGCAGTCTTGCAGTAATCTAAAATCTTTGAATTTGTCTTCTTGTTTACTTCAATTGTTTTTCAAAGGTTATACTCCACCCACCTCTTGCTCTTAAGAGGAGGCACCTGCCAGGGCCGGTTACTGGAGTAGATGAGGCTTGCCACTGTTATTTTGTTAGCCAAACTATCATTGTTTTGCAGTTCTTTATCATATCTTTGCTGGTGCCAATTAGGAGCAAATATATGGCAGGTAAGGTGATTTGCGAAGTCCACTTCCAATTCTCATTTTTCAGACTTAACAGGAAAAGGGGACAAAATTAAATAATAAATCTATTGCAAGGTTGTTTTACTATGCATTATTACAATTTTTAGATTCCAATCTCCTAGAGTTTTATGTCTCTTTAATCAAGCTCTCCTTTTTTTTCCCCCTCAGTAATCGCTATGCAGATTCCAGATGCACAGAAAATAGCTGGATAATTCCCCCGTAAAGGCTGGATTGAAGATAAAGGGGCAGTTACCCTTGAACCTGTTACAGATTTGAGAAGATAGGGGTGTGAAACCCCGATTCCTCATAATACACTGCACTATATCCCAATATCTGTATTCATACTGTAAGCCTTCTCCTTGAGTATGCAGACATCTCTGGGTCTGTGGGATTCTTTTCCAGCAAACTGCACTTTTATTGAGTTAGGGTTAGTAATAACTTTCCTGCCAGAAGAGGTCAACTCTTAAGCTGTTGTGGGAATTCACAGCTCCTACTGACAGATAAAGTTTTTAAGTTTGAATGTGATTTTAGGAGCCAAACAAGCCTATGCTCTCACACTACATATCCCAAAATGCACTTGTGTGACAGACCAATCTAATGAGATGTCTGAGTGCTTTCTCCTGCATCTCCAATCTAATTTGGTTACTGCATGAATATATTTTTCATATATTTTTGCATTATGATGGGGGTTTTTTTAAAGCACGTATATTGAGGTTGGGTGAACCGGTGATTAGAAGATGTAATTCTCCAAACCTCATGCATTACTTTGCTGTTTCTTGTTTTAAATTTTGTCTCCTCCCCCCCATTTAATGGAAAGATGGGTGGCTTGCAAATATAGTATTAAATGCCATGCATGGTATATGCGTCTTAGTGTTCCACTGCTCAGGGGTACTGGCAGTCTAGACAGTCCCATGAGCAAATCTTACAGTGGAAGATTGAAAAACAGACCCAAAAGAGGTGCAGAATTGTACACATTCCCTTGCAAACCTGTACACCCTATTTATTTATCCACAAGCACAATCTTTTAAGGCATTCCATTCACTAAAAATATTTATTAGCGATCAAGTAGCATTTATTTCCTAGCACATTTTTGAAAGGCTGGTTAACTGTGCTCCGTCCATCCTTGTACCTAAACAGGTGATGCACACATTTTATTTTGCATTTGACGGCAATAAAACTCCTTTTTGGAAGGGTTGACATAAATCTCCCAAGCTCCTTAGATTTTACAATATCCCATTGTGTGTGTGTATTTAATGGTGTTCCGGTTTATGCATAAAGCAGTTTTATTTTAAATTAACTTTTTTTTTAACTTTAGAATTGTTCAGGTTGCTTCTGATTTGTGCTATTTGTTTTTAAGCAGCAGTGCAAAATGCAATAGAAAAACAGTCTATAAACAGGGGCCACACAAATATTTTTTAAAGGGACACTAAACCAAATTTTTTTCTTTTCTTATTCAGATAGAGCATGCAATTTTGTGCAACTTTCTAATTTACTTCTATTAGCTATTTTTCTTTGTTCTTTTGCTATCTTTATTTAAAAAGCAGGAATGTAAAGCTAAAGAGCCAGTCCATTTTTGGTTCAGAACCTGGGCTATGCTTGCTTATTGGTTTGCTAAATGTAGCCACCAATAAGCAAGCGCTATAAAGTGCGCTGAACCTAAAATGGTCCGGCTCCTAAGCATTACATTCCTGCTCTTTAAATAAATATAGCAAGAAAACAAAGAAAAATTGATAATATGAGTAAATTAGAAAGTTCATTAAAAATGCATGCTCTATCCGAATATTAAATAAAACATGTGGGTTTAGTGTGCTTTTAAAAATAGGAGGAAACAATATATGTTCTTAAAAATCTATTGTACTGCTGTATTAGAAGTAATCTTTGGGGCCAGATTTGTCACTTTTTAGTTTGAATTGTATTGCACAGTTTGTGTTTGTGTGCACCGTTAATGTTATTTTATTATATTATGTGTATTTGATGCAGCAAAGGTTTATATTTATATTGTCTTATATATATATTTTTTTTTTTATCCTCGAGGCTGTAATTATGGCCATATAATATGTCCACTTCCTGAGAACGCCATGCATACCTAATAGATGCATTTATTTTGTATTCTTCATTTCTGGGACTGTGTGCCGATGTCATTTTTGTATTTAGGTTGTATTGTGAACATAAAAGCTTCAGTTTCAGTAGCTAGATGTAACCATGAAACAGAAGTGGATATAATAAGCTTGGAGTGTTCAGATTCAGAGGTCGACGCTTTTGACTCCTGAAATGTCCTTTTTGGATGTACATTGATGTAAATAATACAGTTTAATCTCCTTGGTGACTGTGTCCTTTTTTTCTGATGGCTGCTATTATATAGTGAATTTATCAGAATTATTGTACTGTATTAAAGTATTTTGCCCATGTGTCTTGTGATTTTATTTTTTTCAAGTTTCTTTTGTGTTTGTTTGTTTTTTAAGCTGAGCTACTGGTTTTATTATCTTAAAAGAACTTAAAGGGTCAAAAGCAAATGACGTTGTAAAGCCATATACAAATAAAGTGTCATTAAATAAAAGTATTTTACATTTTTGCCCCTTCAAATGTGTGTTTGTTTTTGAACTTCATTCTTTGAGAAACCTGGAAATCTTTGTGCTCTCATGTGAAAGGGTTAAGCTATCTTTGTGTACGATTGTTTAAAGGTAACTGCCCTACAAGTTTAACATATATACAAAGTTTAACAGCCCATCGCTTGGCATCATCTTGTTTGCTGTAAGCTCAAAACAAACCTCTGTTTCCTTAAAGGCTATTGTGGTAGAAAAATGACATGGAGAGTATGTCATTTTAACACTAGCGACCCTGCTACTCAGTGTGACTACTAATTGCTGATTGGGTCAGCAGCAGTTTCCTCTATAGTAGCAGTACTCTGCAGCTCCGGAGCAGAGGTTAAAGGGACATAAAACCCAATGCAATTTTAAACAACTTTCCAATTTACTTCTATTATCAAATTGTTTTTCTTTTTCTTGTTCTCCATTGTTGGAAAGCAGGGATGTAAGCTCAGGAGTGTGCATGTATCTGCAGCACTAGATGGCAGCACTCTTTCCTGTCATGTTGGGGCTCCAGGCATGCACACTACGTATCTAGATATCTCTTTAATGAAGAATAACAGAATGAAGCAAATTTGATAATAGAAGTAAATTGGAAACTTTTTAAAAATGGTATTCTTTATCGGAATCATGAAAGAAAACATTTGGATTTCATGTCCCTTTTAAACACAGGGTTGCAAGTGTTAAAAGCACATGCTCTAACAAATTAGACCATGTCATTTTTTTTTCCATTGTAGTGCAAAAGTGACATGCTAAAATATGTTACAGGGGATTTAACACATAGTTAAAGTACTGCTTGGGAAATGACAGTTGAGACAACCCGCAAGTGGCAGTTACACAGCTGGGTCATGGGTTTGCGGGGGTTAAACACACAGACTTGGGGGTTGGTAGTGCTAAAATTACATGCAATAGCGTATTAGAAGATGCAGTTTTTAATTATAGAACTTTCTGTTCATTTTTTTTTTGTGTGTGATTTTTTTTTTTCTGATGTAGAAATGTATTTAATAGAAAAAAAAGTGTCTCAAAGCTGATTAGTGGCTATGGCTACATAGGAATTTACGGTGTTCTTTCTCCACATACAATTATGAGGTAGCCTTGTTATTTCCACAGCACACATTATCATTGCATAACTTAACATAAATTGATTTAATTTGTTTGTGCAACACTAAAAAAATATTAGCTAATTTTAGCTTAAAATATGATTGTGTGCTTTAAAATGTCCCCTTGGACCTATTTAATTGGCGTACCACCCAGCTAAAATCTAAGCTAATATTAAAGGGACAGTCTAGTCAAAATTAAACTTTCATGATTAAGGTAGGGCATGTAATTTTATTTGAAATATTTTTATTTATTTAGATAGTTGACAATATTAATAGCAAGAACAGGCATGTGAATGACATCCATAGATAATACAACATTTTCAATGTACCATATTTTACAGAGTATATACATCCATTATAGAGTTTACTAAGTAGCACAGTCCATTGTCCATGGGTATCCGAAACTCCCTGGAGCTACCCGGATGGGAGCATCAAAGGCCAATCATAAAGAAAAGGACAACCTTATTTCTGTTTGTCGGTTTACATATATTACAGAGAAACATAAAAGAACTGTTCTTACCAACATCAGTGTTTAACCATTGTTTGCTTAAGTATAGGGTATTAAAGTTACCTTTGGGTCTACGCTGAGCAATAGATAGAAGAGAGAAAAAAAAAGGGGGGGGAAGGACGGTTTCATTCTAGGGAAGGAGGGGAGAGGAAGGGGATAAGTAGGACTACTCATATTATCATAGGGTATTACAGTGTGGAGTCAATGCGGAAACATCATGAATGTAGGAATAAGTGTGGCTCACAGCTGGGTTTTACTCTGGACCATGCGCCCAGATCATAATCTGGAGGTCTTCCGAACCATATATGTGGGAAACATGATTCCATAGTCTTGACAAACCTCAAAATATCAACCACCTGTTCCCAGGAGGGTGAGGCCTGCTGAAGCCACATTCGGGCTATAGACAATTTTATTGCTAGAAATAGGTAGATACAAAACAGTTTCTGTGGCAAAGTCAGGTGTGCAGGAAGTATGTGAAACAAGCTACTGCTTGGTGATAACAATATCTGAATGCCTTTCATGGTACAGTACTGAGTTGCTTTTTACCAGAGGGGCTGGATTTGAGGACAAGTCCACCAAATATGTAATGGGGTTCCCAATGCATCACATCCTCTCCAGCACTTGGGAGAGTTGGTGGGTGAGATTTTAAATAGGCGGATAGGCGTCATATGCCATTGTAGTAGGATTTTAAGGAACAGCTAATATAAGGTTGTACAATGAACAGCCTTTTTAGTTAGTTGAGTTGCGGTCTTCCATAATTGTGGTTCATGTGTAAGAGCAAGGGAAGTTTCCCAGTGTCTTATTGGGGGGGATTTATAAAAAAGCGGGGGATTTAAAATAGCTAGGTACGAAAGGGAAAGCAGTCTTGTAGGAGGAGAGGCTGAATCCCACCTCCTCTCCCACCTAGTTTTGGCTCTCAGGGAGCCTTTATCAAAACCCCATGACTTGAGATAGCTGCGTAGCCTCCAAAATTCAAAATGTAAGATAGGAGGCGGGTTGAACTTCCGAAGGAAGGCTTGGAGGATGAGTAACGCACCTCCTTCATAAAGGTCTGTAATAGTAGTTAAGCCCAAATTGGACCAGAGATTCCGGTGAGTATCAGGTAGAGTTAGCAATAGCTCTCTAAGTGTGTGGGATGGCGATGGATGGGGAGCAATAGTGGCTAGATTTTGAATTTTATCCCAAAATTTCAAATCTGACTTTATAATGGGATTAAGAAAAAGGGTGGGTGGTCGGGTATGCCTGGGGAGCCATATCAGATCTCTCAAAGCATACCCTAACGGGATAGATGCCTGTTCAATTTCGGCCCACCTGCTTTGTAGGGTCAAACCCCATTGAGTCACTTGTGATAATCTGGCAGCTTCATGGTATCGCAGTATGTTGGGAGCCGCCCCCCCACCCACCAAAATAGGCTGTTGCAAGGGGATAGTAGCAATTCTAGGAGCCTTATTGTGCCAAATGAACCTGTTGCTGAAATTTATGAATCGTGGATCTGGGGATTGGAATGGGTAGGGAACGGAAAAGATAAGTTAATTTGGGGAGAAGGCTCATTTTAAATGCTGCTATTCGTCCTAGTCAAGAAAATGAGGGGACATTCCATGTTTCGGTAGATTTTGCGATGGTAGATAGTAGGGGAGAAAAGTTCAGGTCAATCATGGTCGGTATATTGTGGGATAGAGATACACTTAAGTGTTTAATGTGTGATGAGGACCACAAAAATGTGTACTTATTTTTGAGTATGCTGAGAGTATCTTCCGAGATATTTATAGTATATGCTTCTGTTTTTAAAACATTGTTTGTAGTAGCTAACTAGAGCGAATTTCTCTAACAGGAAGAACAAATGGGGTAGGGAAGTGAGAGGATCAGACACAAGTACCGTCAAATCATCTGCGAAGAGTGCTATTTTCTGTTTTGTATGGTGTATGTCAACACCTCTGATCTGTGAGCAAGAACGAATGGCCTCGGCCAGTGGCTCCATTATGAGAGCAAATATAAGAGGTGACAACGGGCACCCTTGTCTCGTGCCATTAGTTATTAAAAAGGTCTCAGAGCAAAATCCCAGCCCTCTGACTTTTGCTGATGGATTAGAGTATAGCGCTGCTATGGATGTCATAAAGGAATTTGGAAATCAGAATTTCTTCAATACTGCAAACATATATCCCCAGCCCACCCTTTCAAAGACCTTTTCAGCGTCCAACGACAGGGTGACACAGGGCAGGAGCCTTCTTGTATTATCAGGTCCTTGGCGTCTCAGAACAAAACCCACCTGATCAGGGTCAAATAGTGTGGGTAAAAGAGTATTAAGGCGTGATGCTAATACTTTAGCATATAGCTTGACGTCAAGGTTTAATAACGATATAGGCCTATAACTCTCGCATAACGCAGGATCTCTTCCCTGTTTCGGAAGAGTAATGATAATAGCTTGCAAACATTCAGCCGGGAGGGTACCTCGAGAACTCGCCAACGTGAAGAAACGCATTATAATGGGGATTAGTTGTGTTTGGAATTTTTTATAGAATAAATCTGTGAAGCCATCTGGCCCTGGCGATTTGAAGGCTTTGAGAGAGTTAATGGCTGTCTTGATCTCTAGAACAGAAATGGGGTTCTGCAGAAGGTCCACCTGATCTTGAGAGATCAGGGGGAGGTTCAAAGTGGTGAGAAAGGCGTTAATGACATCCAGGGGCGGTTCTACACAGGGGCCCACAGGGGCCAGTGCCCCTGTAAAAATGTCCCTGGCCCCCCCTGAGCTGGCCACTGAGCTGACTGAAAAATATCAGACAAGATCAAGGCTTTTTATCTGCTTCCCTGTCCCTGAAGCGCATCCTGAAACGCTGTCTAGTCACAGCGTGGGGTTAACAAAGTGAAGTAAAACTT
>CAJPDP010278893.1:0-10177 GCA_905336975.1 Bombina variegata variegata
AAGGTCTGGTCGGCAGATTAGGGGTTAATACTTGTAGTTAGGTTGCGGCGACGTTGGGGGAGCAGATTAGGGGTTAATAAATATAATGTAGGGGGGCGGAACCAGCTGCTACAATGATCAGACGCATCTTTAGAAGGTTCCTGGGCCAAAATTACTTTTAAAGCATAAAAGCTTATAACCATTGGGAAATAATAGTTTGATCCAACTAAGTACTGGTTGGGGACTCTGTCAGAACATAACTCGACAAGCACCGAGTCCCGGTAGCAATATTCTAGAAGACAAGGACCTTTGCTACACAACAGGAGGACGCTATTCTTCAGATATAACTCCGGAGGGTCGGGGCTCCGCTCCGGAGTTAGTGCACAGAGACTGGCTGGTAATATCGGTAACATCGGTGTTTCAACAGATAGGAGCACTTGTCTGACCACTCCATAACAAGGATTCAAGCGAGCCTGTACTGGCAGGGCATTGCCGCCTCACGACGACTCTGGCAGCAAGAAGAGAAAAAAATACACAGGTACGGACAATACCCGGCAGTACTGATAAGGCTAGATTGCCGATTACACTAAGCATATACATTCTGGCTGTAAATTTAGCACTGACCCTCCAAGTTAGAGGTAGACTGCAAAATACTCACGCACCATATGAAAACTTTTTTTCACAAAAGGAAAGACGCCATATTGCCTAGCTGGTTCGCAGCACATTAAAGTCTTAGGAAGTCCTTAAGCGTATGCAGTTGTGTGGAGCCCTAACACAGATTGCATTGAGCTTTCCTTCTCTTATGACTAAATACTGTGGAATAGACAATATCATAAACTACAACCCACAACTATCCATCTGGAGGGGTATTTAATATTTAATACTAAAGGAGGCTCTTATACACGGCCTAGCAAGTTCACTCCAATTTAATTTATAACGCCCTAGACAGACAGCAGACAGAGGGGGAAACAATACAGCAAATACAGGCCGGCAACTTAAAAACCACAAGTGGACCTCATTACATCTGTGCCTGATAACCCAAATCCTGCATGGTCCAGGGATAGTCATTGCGGATATCACTGTGATACAACACAAGATACAGCTCTATTATCCTTATCATGTGGTGTTGGGACTCTAAACATAATAAAATTGCTTAAGTGCCTGTCTGTAATGGTCCAGTGAAACTTTGGTGACGCACCACATATCCTACCCCATTGCGGAGCTTACACCACATGCCATGTAACATAGCACACAATGTGGATAATACAATAATCTTTAGCAACCAACTTTACATATATACAACGGACGTACCCATTTAGCTTCTTTAATAACTTGTCCAACTATAAGAGGGTTCAAAAGAGACTGATTGCAGACTAACAACCCTAATCACATGAAGTGATCTGACATATTGCCTACCTAATACATAAGTACCAGTTACACTTCTGATACCTGGTTGTTAGTCCCTCACATTTACCTAGGGAAAACAAAACGGGAATAAATATCCATAAGGCCTGGTAGTGGTGTCTCTCCTTCTCCTTTCCCGCTCTTAGGTCCAGAGCGGGTCATATCCCCTCTCCTTTTACCGTCAGTGCCCAGTGGTGGCAAAAACCCTGAGGAGAGACACACTAACACCAAAAATAGGATAAGAAGCTGATTTACACCTTATGTAAACCATTGCGTCCTTCTCAACACCAGATCTACCCTGTTTATATATTGGTTTTATGTGAGAGCTAATATGGCCTAGCCTCCCCAAGCCAAGTCTCCCTGAGGGGCCACCTACAAGTCTCGGACCATAATACAATCTCATAACGGACCGTTTTATACTACCATGCCACAAAGCAATAGGAAAAAACAGTCGACTTCACTTCCAAAGAAATCTCTTGTGGATCATTTCAAGGCTGCTATTCTCACAGATAATAACCCCCACAGTCCTGGGGCGAACCTTCAACCTGAAATCCAGATTCCTAACTCATCTCAGGTGACAGCCTCTATGACAAATATGGATGGAACGACCGTGGCAGCAATAGTTGACACTTTAACAGAGAGAATGAAAACCCTTGAAGAGACTCTCACTAAAACTATTCGAGGCTTGGTGGCAGAGCTGCGTAGAGACATTGGCGCTATTAGTGAATGTACTGAAGCTCTAGAAAGAAAACAAGAAGACCTTGCAATAGAACAGGCAAACTTGCTCACTCATTCACAACATATAGTGGACCATGTGGACATTATTGAAGCAAAAGTGGCAGACCTAGAGGATAATTCGAGGTGGAACAATCTTAGGTTCCGTGGCATATCGGAGGATGTGTCACCCATTTAGCTTGTAGACTTCATCCTGGAATACTGCAAACATCTTAAGCCATCTATAAATCAGTCTGAATCACTCATTGACAGAGCACATAGATTACCAAGAGGTAGAAATGTTCCAGCAGATAAGCCGCGAGACACAATTGTGCGGTTCCATTACTTCACATACAAAGAGCAAGTACTTAAGGCAGCATTCAACACATCCTCTTTGCCAGAAGGGGTCACGCACATACAGGTCTTTCCAGACCTTTCCCAGTATACGATGAAGAAAAGAGCAACCTTCAGAGAAATTACAGTTGCCCTTAGGAAAAGAAGAATTAAATACCGTTGGGGTTACCCAATGAAGCTACTTATACACAAAGATGGCTTCCTGATCACTCTGGAGGACCCTGCACGAGGCAGAGATCTTTTAGATAGATGGTTCATAGGCTCTTCAGGACCTGCGGACCCTCAACCAACCAGATCCACTGGAACTCAAGATCTTCACACTCCAGAACATCACAGATCTGAGAGACTTAGCCCCACGGCTAGAGAATGGGACCCTCTTCCACAGAGATTACAAGCCCCAAGTGCCAAACGGCAAAACCAGGACGTGGTTTCCACTCTGGACTAAGATACTGTGACCTTGACTTTGTTCTTTTTTGGGGACTCATTGTTATCACCACCAAGGACCAGAGAACATTGAATAGTAATGTATATTTTTATGCACTTCTAATGCTTTCTTAATTACGTTATTGTTTAGGCTAATACATTAGAGGCTATAATTACACTGCTTCAGATCTTAGAGTTTAGCCAAGGCCCACATATACCTCACCTATTAATTCCCTACTTAGTTAACCTAAGGTAACCCATATTGCCACCCTTTAAGGAAACATTGCTTGATTAGTTTGCATTATAGTCAATCACCCGAGACTCCATATGGCCCATTTTTAGAGTAACCTAACAGACAACGTGACCACATAGGCCTCTAGTGGCCTCCCCTTGAGACCCCTTATATGTTATTCCATAGGGATCCTGTGAGGTTATTGGAAGCTTTGTTAGTTCACCACATCTATTAAGGTCAAGCTTTAATCCTATCTGTCTATTCGTAACTAATTATTCTACTGTTTCTTATTGATGTATAATGATTCAATGTTTTACTAGTTTTTTCTATATGTTTTGAAACCAAATAGTAATGTGAATTGTTTTCTTAATTTTGGTTGTGTCTATATCACGTTATTTACAATTGCTATAGACTGGGCCTTAACATCATGCAAGTCAGTTCCGTAATTCTAAGGTACACTAGGCTTTCTAGTTTACACCAAGGTTTAGACACAATGCAGCCAGTAAAATACCCTAATATTAGTACAAGTGAAAAGTAAGGTATATTTATATGTACTTCTTATGCTTTCCTAATTATGTTAATGTTTAGATGGCCACATCAGAAGCTAGGATAAGACAAGCCCTAACGACATTCACCTACATCCTGAAATTCTCAATTACTCTGTTTTAGATCTTAGCGTTCAGCCAAAGCCCACATATAACTCACCTATTAGTTACCCACTTAGTTAGCCTAAGATTACTCATATTGCCACCCCTTAGGGTAACTTTGCTTGATTAGTGCACACTATAGTCAATACCCGAGACTCCATACGACCAATTTCTGGATTAGCCTAGCAGATTACTTAATCACATAGGCCTCTAGTGGCCTTACCCTGAGACCCCTTTTATGCTATACCATAGGGACCCTGTGAGGTCAATGGAAGCTTTGTTAGTTCACAACATTTATTAAGGTCAAGCTTTAAGTCTATCTGTCTATTTGTAACAAATGATTCTACTGTTTCTTATTGATGCGTGATGATTCAATGTTTTACTTGTTCTTTCTATATGTTTTGAAACCAAATAGGAATGTGAGCTGTCTTTTTTTTTAACCTTGGTTGTATTTTTATCACGCCATTTGCAACTGCTATAGACTGGGCCTTAACTTCACGCAAGTCAGCCCCGTAATTCTTAGGTTTACCACACTAGACCTTCTAATTTATACCAGGGTTTCGACATAAGGCAGTCAGTAATTAACCCTAACATTAGTACAAGTGGAATACTATTGACTAAGATTTGATGACCCTAGCCACAGGTCGGTGAATTGTATCTCTTGCTTGTATTATGTGTTTTTACTAAAAAACAAATAGTAAGCTTAATTATGCTCTCAATCTTCAAATTCTCCCTGTACTACCATTAGCTACTGTTGTATGATAGGCCCAGATAGCACATCATGCACCTATATTCTGAAAATTTTTAAGGTTTTGACACTCCGGGTCTATACCCTGGAATTAGCTACATAAGAAATCCTTCCAACCCCCCCCCCTCAATAGTTAAAACACGTCCCCTAATATTCTTACTGATCCTACGAGACACCATATATTCACCTTAATTTATCTTTTAACATAGGCCCCTCGAGAGACAGGCTTTTATATTCTTACAAACCCTTCTTCAATTTAGATAAACCTGAAATTCCCAAAGACTAGTAGACCTAGTCTGCCCCCCACATCCCACATCCCCTTTCCCTTCTTAAACCCCCCCCATCTCTGTTTGCCATAAGAACTATACATCTCTAGCTCCCTAAACCCCCATATCTGTTTGCAATAAAATCTGTACACTATCACCCAAAAATTCCCTTCCCCAATTCTGTACCCCATATGAGCTTACCTCGTAAGCAACGGAAAATATATCCTATAGAAACTTTTTGCATTTTTCATGTATGTCTATTTGCCTGTTCGGGGCTTTTTTTTGGTCCATTTGTTACAAGCTCCAAGACGGTCTTGATTTGTGACTAGGTGTTACTTATCACATCTTGCTAATAGTATAATTACAGCGGATCCCCCTACTACCTCTGCTCTTAATTTTTACTTTACTTTTTTCTCTCTCTCTTGAGACTAGATTTCTAACCTATAACTTATTCTCCCTCATTACTCTCCTACTACCCCTCTCCCCTTACTTTTCCCTCTCCCCCCTCTAATTTTTTTTTTTTTTTTCCCTCGTCCACTGACCAGAGAAACCATAATTATGGCGTACTCTCCACCACTTACTTTCACTACTATAAACACTAGGGGATTAAACTCCCTAATGAAAAGAAGCTTATTAGTGAGATACCTTTGCTCACAAAAAACGGATGCAGGATTCCTACAAGAGACCCATTGGATAAAGGGAGATGAATTGAGATTAAAGACCCCACTTTTCCCGGTGGTCTATGCAGCATCCCATGTCAATAAAAGCAGAGGGGTGGCCATCTTGGTCAATCGAAATCTCTCTTTCCAATGTCTACACATTGAACAAGATATAGAAGGGAGATATTTAGTACTAGTGTGCAAATTGAATAACTCCCTTTTTACACTCGCAAACATTTACGCTCCCAACTAAGGGCAATTGAAATTCCTTAGGAAAACCCTAGACTTAATTGTCAAAATCAAACAAGGTAGCCTCCTTATAGGAGGAGACTTCAATCTCATCTGGGATCCAGATCTAGATAAGAAATTCTCAAAACCAGGCTCTGTTGATGCTCACATTAACTCCTCAGCCCCGAAGTTTTGGGATCTAATGTACCAGCACCAACTCTTTGACGTTTGGCATTCTCTCCACCCCACAGATAAAGACTACTCATATTTATCTCCAACGCACCGATCTTATTCCCACATAGATTCTTTTTTTACTGACTCGTGGACTCTAAATGGTATCCGCACTGCTAAAATTTCCTCATGCTCCTGGTCGGATCATGATGGAGTAACTATTACTATACCTGGGAATATGGTCCTGTCTTCTAGACCTAGCTGGAAACTCCCTCAGTCCCTTTGCGCTGACCCCCTATTCCTTGGGTCTTTGCAAGAAACAACCATAGATTTCCTCCAAAATAACCCGGAGGGAGACACCTCCCACCAAACTAGATGGGCCGCTTTCAAAGCGTACATTCGGGGATTCTGTATTAGTAAATGGGCCAAGATTAAAAAAGACAGGGGAGCACCATTGGGCAAATTAATGTGTGACCTAAGGGAAACAGATAAATTAAATAAATCCAACCCTTCACTGGCTCTTTCAGATAAGGTACTCCAACTTAAGACCCTTATTAAAGAAAGAGAAACTGAAAGGGTACAAGAGGCCGTTCTATGGTTTAAACAGCTCATGTATTCAAAAAGTAATAAAGCAGACGCGCTTCTCGCGAAAAAATTGAGGCAACGAGCAGCGGCTACAAGAATTCCATCTCTATCTTATAAGGGACAGACAGCATATACCCCAGCTGATAGTGGAATGATGTTTGCAAAATTTTATTCGGAATTATACAACATTGCGGAACACGAAAGCCCAGAGATAATGTCGCTCCCGCATATTAGGCACTTTCTATCAACCCTCAACTTACCACAGCTGCCAGAGGAGTGCAGGGAAGGGCTTACACAGCCATTTTCCTTACAAGAGGTTGAGAAAGTCCTGAAACAAATCCAAAATAACAAGGCACCTGGGCCAGACGGCTTTACAGGGACATGTTATAAAAAACTGAAACCACAAATAGTCTCAGCGTTGAGGAATCTCTTTAATGAGATTAAGGAGACAGGGAAAATACATAGGGAATTTCTGGAGGCCACCATTATTCCCATACATAAACCAGGGAAAGACCAGACTGATTGCGGCAATTACCGCCCCATCTCTCTTATCAACTTAGATACTAAATTATATTCTAAACTCATAGCGAATAGGATTGTTCATTTATTACCAGGGATTCTAGATCATGATCAGGTGGGATTCACGATGGGAAGACATGGCCCGGATAACACCAGACAATTGATCTCAGTATTCACGGAGGCACAACGCCTAAATATCCCAATGGTGGCCCTGTCTCTAGATGCCGAAAAGGCCTTCGACAGGGTCAGATGGGAGTACATATGGGAAGTCCTTCAATCCTTTGGGTTCCCTGACCCCTTCATCGTGGCAATCCGAACTCTATATTCAGTACCACATGCGAGAGTCAAGGGCATGGGATTCTGTTCTTCGGAATTCCCGATTTCCAACGGGACCAGGCAAGGTTGCCCACTGTCCCCGTTTATTTTTGCACTCTCGATGGAACCCTTTGCACAGAGCATTAGACAATCCAATTTAATTGTTGGGGGGCCTCTGTTGAGCCCCCCAGAAAAAATAGTTCTTTTTGCAGATGATGTGACCTTGTTATTATCGGAACCAATGACCTCAATTCCAGCAGTTTTTGATGTGATTCGTTACTTTGGGGTTGTAAGTTATTACAAAATTAACTACAAAAAGACAGAGGGGTATCCCATTCAGATTGACCTACCCACTCTTACACGACTCAAATCTGCCTTCCCGTTTCCTTGGTCAACTCAACACTTGAAACATTTAGCTATATACCTTAGCTCTAAACCGGATCAGATAATTAGGGACAATTACGACCATCTTATTGATAACCTTAAACAACTACTAGTGAAATGGGATTTTAAAGAACTCTCCTGGTTAGGAAGAGTTGCCTCGGTCAAAATGTCATTGCTCCCGAAGGTGCTATATTTATTTCGCTGTATTCCGTTTAATGTTCCACACTCTACCCTGTTCATTATACATAAATTGTTCCTAGATTACATATGGCAAAATAAAGCACATAGAATAGCACATAATACGTTACATTGACCCTACCCCACGGGGAGGCATAGCGGCTCCCAACATCCTCATCTATTATGAAGCAGCACGCCTATCGCATGTCACTGAATGGGGATTAACAGATGATAAACCAGGTTGGTACCATTTCGAGGCGTCTGGACTACCGGGAGGATTAGAACTCCTAGATTTAATCTGGGTCCCAAACATAGGAAAACTATTCCACTCACTCCATAATGTCATAATACAACACAATCTATCGACTTGGAAATCTTTGAGAACACGAGTAATGATTGCCCCCCACCCATCGCTGGTACACCGCATAATTGGTCTTTTCTGGGACTTCCCAAATATCCATTCGGATGAATGGAGATTGAAGGGATTTCTGGCCATTGAACCGGTCACTTGATCTGTCCCTAGTACCCACTAAATTTGACCCAGCTCCACCGTGGTTCCCGTTTGAGTCCCTTAGGGTCAATAGTTTTCTAGGACATGGGGGTTCTTTACAGGCCCCCTTAGGAAGCCCACTCCATGGGAGATAAGATGGAAAAGTGAATCTAAATGCCCCAAACCTCTCACAGTACACTATAACTTCCTTCTATCAGAAGCTACTCCGGGGATACCGTGGCAATGCAAAGCATGGAACAGAGAGATTGACACCAATTTCTCGGACCTAGACTGGGAGAATGCTATTACACTAACCAAAAAGACTGTACACTGCGTCACCATGCTAGAAGTGTATATCAAAGTGCTCTTGAAGTGGCATAGGACTCCTGTGAGACTAGCTAAAATGTACCCCACGACCACGCCACTGTGCTGGAGAGGATGTGGTATGGTTGGCTCTAATCTGCATGTTTGGTGGGATTGTCCGAAAATAGTCCCATTGTGGAGAGAGATCCGGAGATTATGTGAATCATTGAATCTTATCCCCGAGATCACATCTGCCAACGCTCTACTGCATATCATAGAAAGTGATACACCTCAGACGTCGAGGAGATTGCTGATATATATTTTTACTGCAGTCAAGTTGTGCATCCCCAGAGCCTGCAAATCTTCTGAACCTCCTAGTATAGTCGAAATATATATTCTTCAATTCGATTGATCAGATGGACACCTACTGGTTGATATGGGATACCTGGTTACATAAATAATGTAATTCCCTTGACTCATCTAATCCCCCCTTTTTTTTTTCTCTCCTCCCCTCTCTCTTCCTCTCTTCCCCATTCCTTTTTCTAATCTCTCCCTTCCAGCCCTACCTAGACCTTTCAGATTCTCTACTGCTTCTATAGGAAGATCTGAAACTCTATATATTCCCCCCTCCTAGTTTCACAAAATCAGACTGGATGCTATAGCTAATTTTCTCTTATTCTGTGGGACGTATTCTCAAAATTATGTGGATCATATGATGTACCATATTGAAATGTTATATATATTTGACACTATCTGAACCAGTTATGCATAGTTTGTCTCTTAGATCTTTCAAGAACACATGAGAACATTGAACCAACTACATGGCTATTTATGATCTATTTTCAAAAGATTGGTTTATAATCGACACCCTGACAGTCATTATGTACTTTCATATACGAACAGATGTTATTTTTACCTGTATTTTGACTGATGCTCAGCACATTATTGTATATGTTGATTTATTGTATGACATTGTTAAATTTTTCAATAAAAAATATTTAAAAAAATAAAAAAATATAAGTATAATGTAGGTATCGTCAATGTTGGGGACAGCAGATTAGGGGTTCATAAGTATAATGTAGGTGGCGGCGGTGTCCCTAGCGGCAGATTAGGGGTTATTAATTATAATGTAGGTGTCAGCGATGTCTGGGGCAGCAGATTAGGGGTTAATAAGTGTAAGATTAGGGGTGTTTAGACTTGGGGTTCATGTTAGGGTGTTAGGTGTAGACCTAACGTTTATTTCCCCATAGGAATCAATGGGGCTGCGTTAAGGAGCTTTATGCTGCTTTTTTGCCGGTGTTAGACTTTTTTTCAACCGTCTCTCCCCGTTGATTCCTATGGGGAAATTGTGCACGAGCATGTTACACCAGCTCACCACTAACGTAAGCAGCGCTGTTATTGGAGTGCGGTAAGGAGCAGAATTTTGCTCAACGCTCAATTCTTGTCTGGGTTGTAAAAACCCGTAATACCAGCGCTGTCTGTAAGTGAGCGGTGAGCATAAACTGCTCCTTAGCACCGCACAGCCTCTAACGCAAAACTCGTAATCTAGGTGAAAGTTTTTGAAAAGCAGGGGTGGTGA
>CAJPDP010278972.1:0-10961 GCA_905336975.1 Bombina variegata variegata
CTGAGAATCTCTCACGGCACACTGGTTGAAAAACACTGCCTTAGGGCACACAACACAAAGGAAATCCCTGTGACGACATAAAAATATCCCTGTATCCTAAACCGAACTTTGTACATGCCTATATGATCTGCTTATCAGCCTTCTCTGATAGGGGATTAACTATTACAGTTCCTGGATTGCCCATAACTTCACAACAAAGCCATTTGATGAGTGGTGTGTGATACACAAAATTGTTTATATGGCTCCTCTAGCTTATACTTTAATACATTTCCCTAAAGCAAAATTGAGTTTTGAGTCTTGAATCATATACTGTACATGCCAAATGCCAATCACTGAACTACACTCTGTTGAATGGGCTATTGATTAATCAGGTCTTGTCACACCTTGCTCATTTAATTGCTTTTGTAAACACCAAAACCATCTCTATCAGAAAGCCTAAGCAAGAATACTATAAATACATGTTAAAAATATGTGATTGCATGAAAATGGTTAAAGTGACAGTAAACACCTTAAATGATATAAAAAATATTTAAGTATGCTTTAGTAAAATAACTTTGCAATTTACTTTCGTCATTTATGTTACCCCTTTTCATGTAATTTAAAAGTGTGTGGGTTTTCAATTCTGAGTAGTGAAAGTGCTCACCACTTTCATCACCATTGTTCTTTATTATGGTTTACTCGCTCTAAAAATAATCATGTGTTTGTACCTTTAAATTCCTCGTTATTTAGATGCCAATGTTTTTATCCAATCACTTTAGCGGTTTTTAGCTTTAAATAGCACACACTTGTGCTTTTCTGTATGTCTATGATTACGGTCTTTCGTGACCGAAACCGGTCAGACGTATTTTTTGGCTGTACATTTTTTCCACCCCATCTCTCTTTGTGAAGGTATACGTGTTTTTAGATGCCTTTGAAATAAACATGGATTTTACTTTTAAGGAATACTGAGTGTGGAAACCTTTGTGGAGTATTCTTCTTTATTTCCGCTCACCACATACTTCACAATCCTCAGAAGAGATTAGCTGATAACCTGCAAAACAATGCAGCTTTTGCTAACATCATGACAGTGGCTAAACTGGTCTACCCCAGTAAAAAGTATCAATTGACTCCTCCAAATAAATCAATTTAAACAAGGTCTTTATACTTGTCTGACATGTTATTCCTTAGAACAACTAAAAAGGATTGAAATTACAATGTTTAATATTCCTTTAAAGGGACCGTCTACTACTTGATTTTTTTATTGTTTAAAAAGATAGATAACACCTTTATTACTTATTCCTCAGAGTTTGCACAACTGACATTGTTATATTAATATACTTTATAACCTCTAAATCTCTGCCTGTTTCTAGGCTCCTGCAGGGCAAATTCATCTCAGTGCATTTTATTAGCTCTTCACAGCAAGACAGTGATAGTTCATGTGTGCCATATAGATAAAATTGTGATCACTCATCTGGAGTTATAGGGACATTCCAGTCAAAATATAAATGCACATAGATGAATTACATGTTTGAATAGAAACATATTTACAATATACATGTATTGGCAAAAATGCTTCTAGTAAAAATTACCACTGTTTTTGTGTTAACCTTTTTCTCTGCACGTGCATGTGAAGCATAGCTAAATATTGTCACTGCCCCCACATTTAAATTAATGCAGCTGCTCAGATCATCACTGGGGCTTGTATCATGTCAACAATTAACAAATCGAGTAATTACCAGATGGCACAAGTACATTAGGCTCTCTGAGCAAGTGCTGTGTTTAAAATGCTGGTGCACTGTGCATACTTAAATACACTTTTGAAACAGCATTTAGCTTTTATTAGAAACATTTTTATAATGTTTAGATTAGTACTAAAGTGATTGCGCTTAAGGGGTGTCCAGTTATATCACCTGTACATCTATGGTGTATCATTCATTATTAGTGAAATGAACGTGTTTGTGTGTTTATAATGAACATTTATACTTCATTGGTCATGCAAATGTCAGCTGCAGTTACCAGTGATAGTTCCTATTGCCTCATTATATTATGGTGTACGTATTGTATTCTGATAATTGAACTGCAGTGACACCAGTATAAAGCTAAATATTATCTCTGTATCAAGTAGCGCCACTGATAAAAAGTATTGCACTTGTAAAATATTTAATTATACAATTCTGTTTAAATAATAGCTTAATAGAGCCTATATACAACAATATCACAGATTGTACTAGCTATTTGCTACAAACGTTATCTGATACATTGTATTCCTGCTACTGAGGAGCTATAAGATTCTCTCAACTGAGAGACAAAGCTCTCATCAATGTTATTGGAATTTTAGCATTTATCACTTTAGAATCAGCAGTATATTGAATTTCATGGTTATACAACTAATTTGAAGATATTTTGTCATTTAGAGCTCAATACCTGCTATTAGGTTGTGGTTTAAAAATGATCAAGCAATATTTAAACTAGGATATCGTACCAGTGTATATATTAGCTATAAACATATAGACAGGAGCTACGAAGTGTAATCGAGAGATTCCACATGTGATACAAGCGCAATCCGTTGTATTGCGTTATTAATCTATTGTGTCCTTAAAGTATAAACGTATATACTGTCTTACGTTATGCTCAGAGTAATATTGAGAATTAATTAAGAGTTAGCTTAATATGTTGCATAACGTACGGCATCAAAATACCTTCAACTATATATATCAGGATATACTAGCCGAGCCCCAGCACCAAATCTACCCACAATTAACTGCTAGCAAGTTTGATTAAAAAATATTAACAGAGCTCCCATCAGCTCGCTCTCCCTCATGTTTCAACAGGTTTTCGGCTTTATCAAAAGGCGAGGCGCCGCGGTAGCAACGGCTTTTTATGACAATCAATCCGCCTCCTAAATTAGCATATAGCCAATCATATTAAAATATTATGATTCAAACTATAAAATCTAGCATTGGATATATAAAAATGGGTGAGTGTTATAAATAATTGCTAAGTCAAAAAAGTGATTAATATTACTACAACATATATATTAATAATTGTGAAAAGTCAAAAAATTAATAATACTAAAAAGTGAAATGTATTACACAAGTGAAGTGAAGTGGGATAAAGTGATCATGTGAACATTACGTTATGGGAAGGCAAAGCATCATATTAAACCGTATACCTTCTAACTATTGTAGAACATATATTGACTATATGTATTACTTATAAATATGTAAAGAAATTATTGTGCTCATTTAGTCCATTCGGTTGTAAGGAATTTAACAGGTAAATCCAGCGACTCTCAGCCTGTAACAATAATTGTTCTATGTCTCCACCCCTAATTCCTAATCTCACTGTTTGGATTCCAAAACAGCGGAATTCTGAAGTATTGGCTTTATGATGCTTGAGAAAATGAGATGCAACTGTAGTTTTAATTTTCTTTGCTTTAAGATCTTTTTCAGCATTGCTGATATTGCTCAAATGTTCCAGCATGCGAATCCTCAATTTATGTGAGGTCATACAAACATAGGTCACCTTACATTTACATGTAATTCCATATATTACAGCCTCAGTGTTGCAATTGATATGGCTATTGATTGTATGTGATTTACCAAATCTATCAGAGATGGATTTGAATGGTAAAAGATGTTTACAAATAGAACAGTTTCTACACTTGAAATAACCCAATGAAATGGGATTTAATTTACGTTTCCTTTTCTCAAAATGACTAGGACTTAAGAGATCCTTAAGATTCTTGGATCTTCTGTATCCTACTTGTACTTTGTCCCCTAGAATTTTGTCCAATGTTGGATCTGATTTTAATATTCCTAGATGTTTATTTAGGATATTAACTATCTCCTTTGCCTGGGGTGAATAAGTCATGATGAGTCTTGTAGTTTCATCTTTCACTTTTGCGTTCTTGTGTAGTAGTTGTTTCCTGTCTATTTATTCAGCGCTATGTTTAGCTTTCTTTATGGAGCGATTACTATAACCTCTTACCTTCAATCGGTTTTGTAATTCAATTGCTCTTTGTTGGTATGTCGTTGGATCTGAACAATCTCTCTTAGTTCTGAGGAATTCTCCTATAGGGAGTGATCTCACTGTATGAGGGCAATGAGCACTATCAGAGTGAAGAAGACTGTTCATAGCCGTCTCCTTTCTATACATGTCAGTGGTGATTACCCCTTCCTGGTTTTTCATGATTTTAAGATCCAAGAAAGTGATGCTCTCTTTGCTTTGTTCCCATGTTAATTTGATGTTAAGGGCGTTTGAGTTAAGTACTTTCAGAAATTCGTCTAATTTATCTTGGGGGCCTTTCCACAGGAAAAACACATTGTCAATATATCTTAACCAGAGTGGAATATGTTCCACAAATAATGCATTGATATCCGAAAAGACAACATGTTGCTCCCACCAGCCTAGAAATAAATTGGCGTAGGTGGGAGCACATGCCGTCCCCATTGCCGTTCCTCTAGTTTGCAGGTAGAACTGCTGATCAAACACAAAGTAATTGTGATGTAATACAAAATTAAGCAGTCTAATTATAAATTCATCATGAGCTCTATCTTCCTCGGATGATGCTAATAGGAAGCTTTGGACTGCTTGAACTCCTAATTTATGATCAATACTTGTGTAGAGTGATTCTACATCTGCTGTTATCAATATAGTATCACTGTCTAGTTTGAGATTGTCAAGATGTTGTAAGACCTCCATTGTGTCTTTTACATGTGAAGGTAGTTGTGTTACAAATTCGCAGAGTCTAAAATCAATATATTGACTAGCTTTCTCAGTGATATTATTGATTCCTGACACAATGGGTCTACCTGGAGGGGTAGTAGCATTTTTGTGGATTTTCGGTATTATATAAAAAGTAGCTATTTTTTGGATTTTCTACCCATAGGAATTTCTTTTCCTTTGATGTTATTATTTTATCATCTTCAGCTTCCAATATAATATGGTTATACTGATTTATGAATTGTTCTGTGGGTTAAAAAGCAGCTTGGTATAGCACTCTTGATTTCTCAATTGTTTATGTGCTTCCTGGAGATACATTTCTTTGGGCCAAATGACCACATTGCCTCCCTTATCCGAATTTCTGATTATTACATCGTCCCAAGTTTTCATTTCTTTGAGAGCCTTCATTTCGTGCATAGTTAAATTCTTGATAGTGGGTTTTATAGTAAGTTCTGCTATTTCTTTTCTGACAATTTCGTTAAACACTTCAATATGTTTAGAGATAGATATTTTTGGAACATATTTAGATTTGTTTCTAATATTTGTTCTCCACTCTTGAATAGTTAGTCCTTCATTGCTGTCTAGTAATTCCTCCATTATTGGTAATATAAGGTAATCCTCATCTGTCAGTGTTGGGTCACGTATATTAGTTTTATTTGATACTTCATCATTTCTCATATATTGTATTTTTAAGAGGATTTTCCTCAAAAATAACTGTACATCTTTGGTAATCTCAAATTTATCAAGTGGGCTAATGCATGTATATTACAAAATTGCTTTGGTTTAATACCGAAATGCACCCATGTGGTTTCCAATTCTGGCTGGAATATCCCTTTAAGCATGAGCCAACACTGATTGGTTAAAATGCAAGTTTTCAAATAGCACTGAGATAAGGGGCCAGGCTGCAGAGGCTTAAATACAAGGTAATCACAGAGGTAAAAAGTGTATTAATATAACTGTGTTGGTTAGGCAAAGCTGGGGAATGGGTAATAAAGGGATTATCTATCTTTTTAAATAATAACAATTTTCAAGTAGACTGACCCTTTCTGTTAATTACATTTTTTTTTTAAATAAACATCTTTAACTTAAAGTGTTGATAAGCAAAACTCCCAGAACCACACTATAGCAACATTATTCTCAAACATAACAACAGTTTGTTTGTTTTCTCGGTACAGGAACAAAAGTGGCACTATATTTTAACATGCTCCATTTTAAATGCAACAAAAACAATTACTTTAATGTCCCTTTAATTTTGTATGGGCCTGCAGGCTCACCTTACACTGGGGCCCGACTGGTCACTGAAATAGTTTAGCAAATGCCTCCCCCGAAGGGCTAAGAGCATTAGGCTTAACATTGCCAGTTAGCTCATAGCTAAGAATGCAGAAGGTTTTAGGAAAGATTATTTTCATAAATCCCAGTAAAAATAATTTTGTATGAAATCAACCTGTCATGGGTTATGTGTAATGAACTTTGTGACACCATATCTTCTACAAGCACAGTCTTGTCTTCTTAAGAAATAGGTTCCTTAATGATCAATTTGATTCGAGGAACTTATTAATTCAAAGTATCCATGTGAAACGTATACAGCGTATTTGGTGGTTTTGTTTTGAACACAAATGTTTGAGCTTCGTTTCAAGTATAAGGTTTAATTCATTCATGTGTACTCACTGGACCTTCTATCTATGACAATGTTATCCTTCAGCAGTAATAGGCAGCTGGTTGCCCAGGGACTCATGCAGCCATTTTATGTTTTCCTTAAAGATCTCATGCAAGAAATAATGAATTCCCTCAGCAAACATTTTATCCCTCTCCACTACCTATGTTGTCCACTCCTTCCTCAACATCAGTAGCAGGCCTACTCAACAGAGGGCCCTAGTGTAAGATTTTTTTGGGCCCCCCCCCAAAGGTAACTCAGTAGAAAGCAAAAGTATTACTATACCTTCTGCTCTGTATAATGATTTTGAGGGTAGATAGAAAGATAGATTGATATACAGAGATAGGTATATAGATGGTTGGACTTACAATCTGAACTAATAAAAGGACATTCTGCACACCTATGTATAGACTGGCTTTAATGGGTCCCCTCCATCTCTTGCGACTGCACCTTCTGCACCGATGGTAGTTCTGCCCCTGCTCCACACACAGCAAGTCCAGTATAAGATTAAAAAGCACTGTGGGCCCCTTTGAAGACATGGGACCTGCATAATTTTTTTATTGAGGTTTTAGCGACCAAATGATTTACAATACAGAAAAAGATGCTTATAAAAAAACAAGGTATACATACAAAATCAGATAGAATACTGCTGGTCAATGACATAGTATAATCAATGTCGATGTCGAGGATGTCATATCCGTATAAGCCCTCGAGAAATGAGACCTCAATTATATAAATGAAGCTCCTTATTCGATGATGAGCAACGTTAGCCAAAATTAAAAAAAATAAGCTAATGTAAGAAAGTCATGAGAGGTCTCAGGTATCAATTATTAGAGAATTGTCTATCGTTTAAACAGTAAACTTCTCCACACATTATAAGATATTTTCAAAGATAATATTCAGTTTTGAGATAAAAAATAACTATAAGGAGATATAGCATATAAACGTATAAAGCCAACACTAAACATTATGGGTCAAAGCAACCAGTAAATTACCATCTTGCCACATTCTCAATGGGTTCCAATGTAACAGTAACAATTGGACTAGGGGTACTGCCAAGCCCCTATACATAACTCCACAACAGCAATGTCCACAGTACTAGTATAACTCTTATATCTACTTTATTATGACAATAAAAACAGCAACGTTTCTGGGGTAATTGGACATTGCTGTTGTGGAATGGGTTCCAATGGGGGAAAGGGTTTGATTGATTTTAGTTGGCCATTAGTTCCCTACAGTGTGAGGGACAGATTCAATCCAGGCCTCAGATTCCCTCTTTGTCACTGTGCCACCTTGCAGTGTAAGGGAGAGACACAATTCATAGGCATCATCAGTCCCATTACCTGTCACTGTATCACCTTGCAGTTAAAGGGACAGACATGACCCATAGGTATTAGTTCCAGTATTTGTAACAGTGTCAGTTTGAAGTGGGAGGGATAGACACCATCCATACAAAAAAATTTCCCCTGTCACATGTCACCTTGTAGGGTAAAGGACAGACACTACACATAGGCCTCAGATCCCATATGTGCCATAGTGACTCCTTGCAGTGTGAGGGACAGATATAATCCATAGGCCCTTCAGATCCCTTTAGATAGAGTGTCATCTAAAGGGATGTCATCTTGCAGTGTGTGGATGGATTATATTTATGGACTACAGAGTGTACTATGGTATCACTCTGCAGTGTATGGATCAGATTTAATGCATCACTGTATCATGATGTTTTGTAGAATAATGATATTCAATATACATCCCTTCTACAGCTAGAGCTACAGTTAAATGCTGTAAACGGTGAGCAACTTGAGACCCGAGTCCAAAATGACCGCCTGAAACAACTGAATGAGGAACTGCTTGAGCAACTGGAGCTATCTAAGTGTGATCTAGAAAAAGCTCAGGAGTACCTTCAAAAACTGCGCAAACAAGAGCGGGATGAGCAGGAACGCTGGAAAAGGTACCAGGGTAGTCCGTAATGTATTTTATCTAAATAATCAGTAGAAAACAAATGACAAATTAAGTAATCAGATATTTTGAGGTGTAATAACAGTTTGTTTGTTGGTTACTGTCTGGTTTGTCTGAGTAGTTTGTCCTCCAAACATTACTTATTTAAAAAAATATTGTGTTTTTTTGTTCATATAAATCCAGGGAGTGCAGAATTGTTTGTCTTTGTGTGGTCTATCAATGTATTTTCCTGTCTGTCTGTCTGTCTTATCTATCGTATATATTATATAAGTGTCCGTCTGTCTATATCATATATCTTATCTGTCTGTCTATCTATATGAAAATCAATCCTCAGAGCATTATTACAAGTGAGGTAATTTAAGAATAATATTTTCCTCATGTGTCCTGCCCTCCTCTTTCACCCTGCAGGGATGTGTTTAAAGTTTCCCGGAACATGCAGAAAGAGAAACAGAGCCTCCTGCGTCAGCTGGAACTGCTCAGGTAATGACAGCAGTGTTGACAGACATAGATGGATGGAAAGATAGACAACAAAAAAAGAGAGAGAGAAAAAAATAAAAAATAAAATAAAAGGCACCATGCAAAAAAGACTTCAGCAGACAGAGGCAAAAGGCACATACAATATAGATAAATCAATAGGCAGGTGGATATGGAAAAATATAGATATTCAGACATACACTATATGGCCATATATGGACACCTGATGATCACTCCTATATGAGCTTGTTGGGCATCCCATTCCAAAACCATTGGTATTAATATGGAGCTGACCCCCAATTTACGGATATAACTGCTGCATCTCTTCTGGGAAGGTTTTCCACAATATTTTGAGTGTGTTTGTAGGAATTTGTGCCCATGCAGCCAAAAGAGCATATGTGAGGTCAGGCATGGATGTTGGACGAGAAGGTCTTGCAATCGGCGTTCCAATTCATCCAAAGTTTTTCAGTGGGGTTGAGGTCAGAGCTCCATACCATACATGTCAAACCGTGACTTTATAGACCTAGCTTTGTAAAAATTCTAAAAATGAGTGATAGATCCACTTAATCAAAAAATATATATCTCTAAATTAGTTGCTGTGCCCAGGTCATGCCACTTGCCAGCATTGTGTCATAAAACTCAGAAATATAAATGGATATTTCCCAGCACAAGCTTAAACAGATTAAATCAACTATATAAATATATAAACATTTGTATTCATAATAAAAGTGTACCCTAATCTTAAGATCAAACCTTTGTGAATAACGTCCCTTATTATTCACTTACTTATGCTTTTAGATGCCTTCACTTCAAAATAATAGCACATACAGCTGACTGGGGCAGATCTAGTAAGGCAGAAATTTCACAAACTGATTTTTGGCAAAGGTAGAAACTTATGGCAGTGCCATGTTAAAAGTCCCTAAGCTTGACCCATTGTACTGCCAGTGTTTGTCTATGGAGATTTCATGTGCTGGATAATATGCACCTGTTACCAATGGGTTTGGCTAAAACATCCAAACTCAATTATTTTCAAGGATGTCCACATACTTTTGGCCATGTAGTGTATGTATAGCCCAAGAAAAAGCTGAATGTCCAGACATGAATAAGGATACACACAGATATATAGACAGATATGAGACAAATAAAGATAGAGATAAATATAGCTATGCAGATAAAAAAAAAAAATTGAATTTCCAAGATTTTTTTATTATTATTGAGAACAACAGTGTATACCTACAGTACATGTAATATACGGCACAAACTACATATCACATCAACATTGCGACCTTAATATGTACCATCAAGATCAGCCCTCATATTTTTCTCCCCTACATAGATTAGCATAGGTCGCCCTTGGACCCTTTGTATATGGATATGTGTTATGGGGTTCCATTACATATATGTAGAAAAATACAAAAGAAAAAGTTGCATCTTCATAAAATTATAGTGAAATCATATAGAAATAGAGATGCAAATGCTACAGCTGGGCACGTCTGCAGTGTAACTAGGTTTACCTTATATAAATGTTAAAAGCACACATATTGTGGAGTTAGTTCACTGTAGAGATCATAGGCATATTAAATAGTCGATATGGGCTTTACTCAGATTCATCATTTTATAAGACATCAATCTGGCATTTATTTCAGACCTCACATAGAGAAGATCCAGGTAGAGTACCTTCAACTAGATTACGAGTTTTGCGTTATGAGGGGTGCGGTACTAACTTGCAAGTTATTGTCACCGCTCACTTCCCTACAGCGCTGGTATTACAGGATAAAAAAAAAAAACGGCGTTATCAGGCAAGAAGTGAGCGTGAAGCAAAATTGAGCTCCATACCGCACTCCAATACCAGCACTGCTGAAGGCTGCGGTGATCTGGTTTTACATGCTCGTGAACGATTTTCCCATAAATATCAATGGGAAGAGCCAGCTGATAAAAAAGCCTAACACCTGCAGTAAAGCAGCGTAAAGCTCCGTAACACAGCCCTATTGATTCCTATGGGGAAACTAAATTTATGTTTACACCTAACATCCTAACATAAACCCCGATTCTAAACACCCCTAATCTGCCGCCCGACATAGCCGCCACCTACATTATACTTATTAACCCCTAATCTGCCTCCCCCTACACTGCTGCCACCTACATTCTACTTATTAACCCCTAATCTGCC
>CAJPDP010279028.1:0-10615 GCA_905336975.1 Bombina variegata variegata
GGTGTCACGGCCCAAGAGGCCCTGAGGTAGTAAGAGGCAGGAACAGGGAAGGGGGGGCGGGTGTTGTGCATACGGCTGGGGATGACGGTCTGGGGGATGGGGCGCAGCATGTTGAAGTGCAGGCCTTAGTAGTGAAGGCAGACATGGCCAGGGGTAAGGGGGTAATTCAGATACCGGTGTCTCCCAGAGAGTTTATGTAGTTGGGGGGGGAGGATCAAGGGGGTGATAGTCCTGAGTCGCAGGGGTTATTTGAGTCCTGGGATGGTTTTGAGGACCACTCCCTTTGCTTGGATTCCTCGGAGGAGGATATGGTCCCGCCTACCCCTCCTGGGGGGGTCTTCAAGGTCAGCCTATGCTCCAAGGGGTGTCTAGGGGGGGCTCCACTGCTGTTGGGGGCCGTGGAGGGGTGTTGAAGAGGGCTGCCAGGGATGTTGGGACAGAACCTAATGATTTTTCTTTCACAGATTTGGGGGATGCAGGGTCACGGCCTTGGATTTCTTCCAGCCGGCTGGCTGGTGGGAGTGACGGCCTGAGGGGAGATGCTTATGGCCTGCAGGAGTCATGGACCGAGACCATCAGGCTGGATTTCGAAGACGACGTTCCATTTGAGGAACGTGCTGAAGTTATGGACATAAGGGAGTCGGTGAGTACAGCCAAGGGCCTCGGCCACGGCCAGAAGGGAAAAGTGGGGAGGGGTAATGTTTCTGTGTCTAGAGGTTCTTCTGGAATGGTTAAACAGCTGTATAGGCCGGGGGGAGGTGGATTGCCAACTAGGGGCAGGGAGCGCAGGAAGTACGGGGTGGAGGATCTGGGTCAGGGCAGTGCAGATTCCACGGCTCCTAAGAGGGGAAGGGGGGGGAGTGGCGGCTAGTGCCCTGGGCCTATCCACAGCGCAGAGGGGTGCTAGGATGTGGGCGCCAGTGGGGGGCTTGTCACATGTGTCTTTTTTACAGGCTATAGGACACCAAGAGGAACATCAGGTGGCTGCTACAGAATCAGGCTGCGGCAGGTTCCAGACCCAGAGGATCGATATGGCTGTGTCCCAATCGGGTCAGCCCCCCGAGGGCTGAGGAATCAAGAACAGGTACTGGCGGGGCTGCTATGGAGGGTCAGGGTGTTGGGGTGAATGTCTGTAGGGAATCTGTTGCAGTCACAGTGGTAGCGGGGTTACCGGACTTGTTAGCTAGGCTAGAGGGTTCTGGGTCACAGGGCCCCGGGGCGGTGGCTAGTGCGTGGGTTCCACCGGCGGCATCTATAGTCAGTACCGTCACAAGGGGGTCGCTATTGGTCGACTCAGGTATTGCGGCGGCGGTTGGCCCCCAGGGCCAGTCCTCGTCAGTGGTCCCCTCTGTAACTGTCAATGCATTGGGGAAGGGACAAGGGGGCCTGGAGCTTAAGATTGTGGACACCGCCTTGTCACGGTCCTGTCTGTGCTCCATTGGCCCTTTGGGCATGCATCTCACGGCAGACCTGAAAGAGAAGATATGGAAGAGGGAATTCATTGAGTTGTTTTCCCTTTTATCGTTGGACCAATCTTTCAAAATCCCTGAGGATTCCAAAAAGGATGTGTCCAAAAAGGAGGAAGAGGAGAGGAAGCAGCGCTATAGGAAGTTACCTAAAACTTTCTCCAACTGGTTCCAGGCATTTGTCATCTATACCAGTGTCATGGCGGACAAGTTTCCTGACCAGGGGGCTGCGCTCTTCTGTTATTTGGACGAGGTCGCGGCCGCGCAGAGAACGTATGGGGGTATGGCTTGGTGGGCGTATGACCAACAGTTTTGTCAATGCTTGTCCGTTAAGCCTGAGATGCGATGGGATGACCAGGATATGGGCTTATGGCTCAAGGTTATGACCCCGCTCAGGTCATCGCAGCCCTTTCGGGCAGGGGCCAGTGGTTCCCCTTTGGGAGGACCGTCGACATCGATTAAAAAAGTTTTCTGCTTTGACTTCAATGAGAAGGTGTGTAAATGTGGATCATTGGGCAAATTTCGGCATGAGTGTTCAGGGTGTGGGGGTTTCCACCCCTTCTCAAAGTGCTTCCAAAAGGGAAAAGCCGGGGACGGTTCAGACTTGCCTGACAAGGGGAATAACTCCGGTGAGGGTAAGAGGGATGGTGCCCTGACTCGCACGGTATGCTAAGCAGAAGGGGTGTGAGAAGAAGGCATTGTTTTTGTGGCATGGGTTTGAATTCGGTTTTAGAATTCCTTCCACGGGGGGGTTGTTCAATTCAGGGGTAACTTGAAATCGGCTACGGAATGGCCAGTGGTGGTGCGGGATAAATTGGAGAAGGAGGTTACTTTAAGGCGTATGGCCGGTCCGTTTGAGGCTCCTCTGATTGCTCAGTTGCACATCTCTCCACTTGGGGTGGTCCCTAAGAAGGACCCGGGGAAGTTCAGGATGATCCATCACCTGTCTTTCCGTGAACAATGGTATTCCGGAGGAGATGGCTTCCGTATCATATACTTCTTTTGATCTGGCTGTCAAGCTCGTGAAGGAGGCTGGTTCTTTGGCGTTATTGGCCAAGATCGATATAGAGTCGGCCTTCCGGTTGTTGCCTGTTCATCCTTCCTCTCATTACCTACTGGGTTGTTGTTTTGACGGGGCCTATTATGTGGATCTCTGCCTCCCCATGGGGTGTTCCATTTCGTGCTCCTTGTTTAAGTGCTTTATCACTTTCATGGAGTGGGTGGTGAAGGTCCGGTCGGGTTTTTCATCTGTGGTGCACTACCTAGATGACTTTCTGTTTGTGGGCCCGTCTGGATCGGACGTTTGTGGAAGGTTGAGAGACTGTTTTTACATAGTGGCTAGGGAGTTTGGGGTGCCGATTGCCATGGAAAAATCCGAGGGCCCTTTGATGGTCCATAATATTCTGGGCATCACTATTGATTCAGTCAAGATGGAGTGTAGATTGCCCCAGAATAAGGTTGATGACCTGGTGGGCATGATTCGTTGGTTCCTGGGCATCTCCAAGGTGACATTGAGGGACATTCAATCCCTCCTGGGGAAGTTAAATTTTGCTTGCAGAATCATTCCCATGGGTAGGGTGTTTTTCAGGAGGATGTCATTGGCTACGGCAGGTGTCTGTAAGCCTCATCACTTTGTGAGGGTCACAAAGGGGTTAAAGGATGATTTGGTTGTATGGTTGCGGTTCCTTAGGGACTTTAATGGGGCAACCTTGTTTCAGGAGTCTCGAGTGTCTAACTTGGAATTAGACTTGGTTTACTGATGCCGCTTGGGGGCATGGGTTTGGGGCTTATTTCCAGGGACAATGGTGTGGCCATAAGACTGAGGGACAAAGGAGTTACTTCGTAATTTGGTATTCCTGGAACTGTTTCCCATCATTGTGGCCTTGTTTGTTTGGGAAGGAGAGTTGGGGAACAAATCTATCCTTTCTCACACAGATAATATGGCTGTTGTTTGTCTCTTCCTGTTTTGCGATTGCTGAGACTGTTGGTTCTTAAGTGTCTGCGCATGAATGTTTTGGTTAGGGCCAGGCATATTCCGGGTAAATGTAATATAATTGCAGATGCTTTATCTCGAATTCAGTGGAGTCATTTTCTGGAGCTGGCCCCTCAGGCAGACGAGGTGGGGCGACGGTGTCCGGATCAGCTATGGAGGCTTGGGGAGGAGGACTGGCTGGATTAGTAAAGAATTTGTTAACTCCAGGTACTTGGTCCGCCTATGTTAGAGTTTGGTGGGAATGGGAGCAATGGTTGAGTCAGGCGGGTGTTCGAGAAGGGGTGGATGATGTTACGGGCTGCCTCTTAGAGTGGTTGTGGCAGTGGGGTGGCTTGGGCCTGTCATCGGCCGGAATGGATAGGAGGCTGTCTGCCTTAGCTTTCAGGTTTAGGATGTTGGGCCTTGGGGATGTGACCAAAGCCTTTTGGGTTAGGCAGGTCCTCAAGGGGCTGAAGAAGAAGGGTCAGAGCATTGATAGTAGGAGGCCCAATACCTTTGCCCTATTGGTGAGATTGTGGGGAATTCTGCCCTATATTTGTTTTTCCCCTTTTGAGATTTCTTTATTTCGCACGACCTTCATCCTTGCCTTTTTTGGGGCCTTTCGGATCTCTAAGTTGGTTAGCCTGAGTAAACGGGTGCCAGCGGGTCTGGGGGTGGATGACGGGTTGTGGGAGGATGGCAGGGTTGACATGTTTTTGAGGCAAAGTAAAACTGACCAGTGTGGGAGGGGGAAGAGTATAGTTTTATTCCCTAGTGGCAGTGAGGTATGTCCCTGTAGAGTGTTGGCAGTATGTTGCCCTATGGTCTGTGCAGGGGGGGCCACTGTTAATTCATTTGGATGGGTCCTTCCTTTCACAATATCAGTTCAGGGCAGTTTTGAGAAGAGCTATAAGTCTTTTAGGGCTGTCCCCTTTAAGGTTTGGGTCCCACTCCTTCCGTATCGGGGCGGCAACAGAGGCCTCTATGTGGGGGTTGAGGAAGTATGTGGTGAAACGTATTGGGAGATGGGGGTCTGCACGATATAGGTCGTATATATGACCTGAATTGAGGGTCAAAGTGGGTGACTGTTCTTGTTAATGGTTTTCTTTGTGTTTTGTTTTTCTGTTCCCAAGTGCAAAGAGCGTTTGGGTGATGGGGCACTCATGTATTTATTGGGCCAGGGCTGAGGCAAGAAAAAAAGCGGACAGCCTTCAGTTGGGGTGCCCAGTTGCTCAGTGGGAGGTAAAATGGTTGGGGGTATGGGGTCTAAGGTGGGAGAGTTTGTTGCCATTATTTATAGATTACTGTAGGCAATGACTTGGGTTTTCTGTCCCAGAGAGAGTTAGTGAGGAGAATCAAGAGGGATTTAGAGAGGATTATGGATCTTCACCCAGCCTTGAGAATTATTTGGTCTCAGATTGTACCGAGGTTGGTTTGGAGGGCGGCATGAGACCATGCGAGGTTGGAATGGAGTCAGAGGAAGGTTAATAAGTTGATATGATCTTTTGTTAGACGAATTGGGGGTGCGGTGGCTTACCATCCTGACTTGGAGGAGGTGTGATCTGGGGAGTTTTATTTGAGGGACGGTGTCCGCCTTAATCAATTTGGCTGTTCTTATTGGACATTAAAGAATCTTTGAGAGAATTGTTGGGTTTGGCAGGACTGGGCTGATTTAATCAGGCCAGTCATTGGCGGGGGTGCTAGTTCTCGGGCAGCAAGAAAGGAATATGGCCAAGTGAATTTGGGGGTTTGAACAAGTTGCCTCTCCACGTAGTGAGTGTGCAATTGGGTTCTTAAAGGGGCAAGGGGTTCCCTATTTTAGTGGAAGTGATGTTTGTAACGGACTCAAGTATGTAGTTGAGTCCAGATAGAGTAACGGCCATGTTTCTAATTAATAAGGGAACTAGCACCGCTGGGGTAGTCCAGTATGGTAATTTAAATGTGGATAAAGTGAATTTTTATTTAAGAACAGTGTGTTTATGTTATGTTCAAGTGTGGTATTTATTAGTATTTAAAAGGTTTTGTTATTTAATAAAGGTGCTGCAGCCAATTTTGTACCAAGATGATGTGTCCTGTGTCTTATTTTAGGTATAGTAGGGGTGGTGGTAAGGTTGATGCATGTGGGGGCCGGATCTTGATGACTTAAAAGGTCAAAAATTAAATTGAAAAAAAAGTGAAATTTCTAAGCAACTCTCAGTTAATTTTAACATTTAAATATATATATATATATATATATATATATATATATATATATATACTGTATATGTTTTTTAAATGTATTTTTATTGAGGATTCCACAAACATAAGAAATGAGTAATTATAATGTACAGATGATAACATCAACATTAAATACAAATTATAGATTATGTTATCTGCCATATCTATTGAACAAAGTTATACATGCAGCTTAAGCCCCATTTTTTTCCCTCTAATGTTGTTATTATCAAGGGCACTCTTGGACCTCCAAATCATATTTTTCTATGCAAACATGGGGGTAAACTAAAGGGAGGCCACAATTGGACCTTTTGCTAATAAAACTTCTAAAGTAACGTATAATAAATTTAGATATAACAGAAGAGTAAAATAATAATACCTTTTGTTTGTGTAAATTAAAACTCGTTTCTACCTATAGGAGAACAAAATGGAAAGTTGTCGAGGACTAAATTTACTTATATTCTGTGTGGAAAAACTAGCCAGTAGATTCCTAAATAAAATGAGCCTCCAAGTTAAGACAATTAGAAAGAATAACCCCTTCTAATGGTATAGCCGATAAAAACAGCTTATAAAGTGAATAGGACTTGTAAATGAAATATATGGGAAATCTTTTAAGGCAAGATCAATGATGAGTGGCGTAATGATTACTTAATATTGTACTCAGACTCCCGCTAGCAGCAGAGAGCTGATCATTATGAAAAAATTAATTAAAAGTGCATAACGTTAATTATACCGATATAAAGGGTAGACATACCCCAGTATAAACATATGGGGGGGCCGGGTCAAAATGATAGAAATGGGGACACAGTCCCACCAGGTCAAGTAATATCGTACCACCTATTCACTAAGTTATACTTATACCATAGTGTGAATATAATGCTAAGTCACTGTGGAACAAATTTCACACAGCTTACTATGACATATAACATATATATAACATATATATATATATATTTTTTTTTTTTTATATATATATATATATATATATAACATATATAGAATATAAGTGGATTACAATGGTAGCATATAATAGAATAGAAGGGATGCAATTCCCAAAGCGGTAACAGAAATACCAGTCCCCACACTGCGAAAAACTGTATTTAAGTCATATAAATTAAATATATGTGGAACATCTTTCACACATATACTGAGTTAAGTTAACGTTTAAGCACAGAGTAATGTCGCCTTGATGCGCATTTCGCCTAAGCTTTTTCAAAAGGCAAAAATTTAAATATTACCCTGTAAGTATGAGGAAGAAATACAATGATAAATCCAGTTCTTAATCTGAATTTATTCATCTCTTACATTTTATTACATTCTATTACTACCTTTGCATAGTAAGGAAAATACTTTTAAAGCTAAAAATGTGCTAGGGTGGTCTTATAAGGGAGTGTATATAAAAGTGTTCATACTAGAGGATAATGTAATTGCATTTAAGTATTATTATATAACTTAGTAAAGCATGTTATATTAGAATAAAACTAACACAGAGTTTCAAAACCATGCAAAAATGAACTAAAAATAAGATCTTCAATTAAAAAGATCTAGACTAGGAGGTAAGCAATCTCACATTAGTCTATGCAGATTAAATATATTCTTCTGAAAGTGTAATAAGTCTCACCAGATCAAAACAGACTTAAAGGTTCTCAGAAAGAGGACTATGGGGAGGTCCTAATCAGGGAATTTTTTTTTTTACCACAGACATCTGGCCTTTGGAAAGGTGGATTAACTTAGTGGCTATTTAAACGATGGCAGACATGTTTTCTTTGGATCCTTAATATAAACATGTTTACATATGAAACCATAGGCTTGAGGCTTTACAGTGGTAACTGTCAGATTAGTATGAGATTTTGTAATGGATTGTGTCACCTTATGAACAATATGACATTTTCATGTGTCTTTGTTGAGGGACTGCTGCAATGGAACTCTGTGAACAGACTATGGCAATACCAATGGGACAGGAATGCTATAACCCCAAGGGAGCCGTGTAGTGAAGGCAGTGTCTTCCTTATCCATTATTATCTCCTCGCTGTTGTTTGAGGGGGGTGTATTAATAGATATTTTTCTTGGTAATTCCTGGTTTGGTAATGTAGTATGTGATGATGTGATCTACAATTCTAATTGTATACATACCCTGCAGTCATCATAAATTAGTTTGGAGATGATATGATTGCCTTTACAGGATTCAAGCTCTTCTTCATATGAATCTATTGCATCCGCAACCACTATTAGTTCTGGTTCCAGAGTGATTAGGATATAAACGGAGGAATCTCTTTTAAGTATATATGGCATTCATGCCTCAAATGTTAGTGTCCATCTAAGCGATGTAGGAGTTTATTTCCCCACATGTCTGTTGCATCTGACATGTTCATGTTCCACATGTATCAATGTGGAATTGTAGAACCGATTCCAGGTGTTGTGATAATATATTGTGGTGTTCTTTGGTCCAGAAGTGGCTGTGTTACCGGGGTGGGGGGTGCAATAGGCCTTGGTTGTCCTATTCACAGCACCAGAGTCATAAACTCAGCACATTTGGTAGCAAACGGAACTATGTATAATAAATAAGATAAATGACATTTTTGTATAATTGCTGTAGTGTAAAGTCAATAACTGGTGAATATGTGACTATTCCATTTTGCTGTGTGGCCATGCCCACTAAATATATATAAATATATCTTTTTTTAATGTATGTATATCAGTTAGTATTTTCAGTTGGCAATTTATCTTACAACATATTGGATTTTTCATGTATGTAAAAGCTAATTTTTCATGGTTTAGAATTATATAGAGCAATCAATTTTAAGAGACTTTTCAATTTACATTCATTATCAAATTTACTTTGTTCTCTTGGTATACTTTCTTGAAAATCATACCTAGGTAGGCTGAGAATCAATCATGCATTACTGGGAGCTAGCTGGTGATTGGTGGCTATGCACATATGCCTTTTGTCATTGGCTCACCAAATGTGTTTTGTTCATCTAGCTCCCTGTAGTGCATTGCTTGTTTTGGAGCTGACTTTAACTAGACTATATAGCCAAAATAATGTGGACATCACATTCAAGCTTATTGGACATCTAATTCCAAAACATCAAGCATTAATATAGAGCTGCCCCTCCCTGCAACTATAAAAGCCACAATTCTTCAGGGAAGGATTTCTCAAAGATTTTGGGTAATGTCTGTGGGAATTTGTGCCGTCCAGCTAAAAGATCATTTGTGAAGTCAGGCACTGATATTGGAAAAGAAGGTCTCACAATGAGCATTCCAATTCATCCCAAAGTTGTTCAGTGGGATTGAGGTAAGGCTCTTTGCATGCCATTTGAGTTCCTCTGCACCAAAATTAATAAACCATGTTTTCATGAACCTCACTTTGATCACAGTGCGCAATAATGATGGAATAAGAAAGAAAGGCCTTTCCCCAAAACTGTTGCAGCATAGTTGGAAGCACCAAAATGTCTAAAATGTCTTTGTTTACTAGATACATGCTTCAGCACTCAGCTTGTGTGGTCTAACACTTCCTGGCTGGGCTGTTGTTGTTCCTATACACTTCAACACAATTATAACACTTACCGTTCACCAAGGTAAATCTAGTAGGCCAGAAATTTCATAAAATGACTCACGGAATTATATGACAGTGCTATAATTAAAGTCACTGAGCTGTTCATTGTAACCCATTGTAATGACAATGCATGTCTAAGGAAAGTTTATGGCTATGTGCTGTATTGTATGCACCTGCTAGCAATGGGTGTGGCTGAAACACCTGAACTCAATAATTCTTAGGTGTGCCCACATGCTATTGGCCATATAGTCTATGTTTTAACCCCTTTGCAGGAGTTAAATGCATAGTTATATGCAAGGAAAAGTGCAAATATAAAGTAAATATTAAAAAATAATTTTTAGACTTTTCTGTCCCTTTAAGGTCTGCCAGATTTATTTTATATAAATATACTGCAATACAGTCATGTTAAGAAATTGTAAAAAAAATTTACATGTATGTCTAACCTTCTACACACATAACTGTCAGTATTTAATAGCTGATAAGATTATACTCTGCTGTTGGATTGTCTGCTTCAATTATGATATCAAGAAACTAACTGGATAGCGTAAATATGAGTGCTATATATTGTTAAGCAGTGGATCTCTGTCTTCTGAACAGATTATTTGTTCATTATAGCTCTGCCATTTATCTGTGTACAGATTGTAAGAGTTTACCTGGAATGACATTGACAAATTTAACAAATTGATTCAACAGGCAATTCCTTATTACAATTTAAGTGACATCACCAAAAGACTAAATAAATGTACATCTAGATAAACTAATGTGGTGTTGTTGTGCAAGGTGATCTGCCTGAAAACTCCATTTATCTACATAACAGACTCAGACTTATTGATTGCAAACATGTTAAATTTTCACTGCTGCATAATTTAAATAAATTGATATTTTCAAAACACAGACACATCACAACTTAATTATTTTTACTTTGATGTTTTCAGCAAGCCTGCACTACAGTATTGTTTTGTTTATTGATGGTATTTAAATCTTAGTTATGAAAAATATCCATTGTAAACAATTTAAATAAACCATGCTCCTTTGTCTGTAAGATATATCACTGTTTATTTCTGATGAGGAATATGCTGAAGCAAAGAATTAAAGGGACACTAAACCCAACATTTTTCTTTCATGATTCAGGTAGAGAATACAATTTTAAACAAAACATTCCAATTTACTTCTTTTATCTAATTTGTTTAATTCTTTAGATATCCTTTGTTGAAGAAATAGCAATGCATATGGGTGAGCCAATCACACGAGGCATCTATGTGCAGCCACCAATAAACAGCTACAGAGCCTATCTAGATATGCTTTTCAGCAAAAAATATCAAGCGAATGAAAAAAATTAAAAGATAAAGGAAGTAAATTTAAAAGTTGTTTAAAATTGCACGCTCTTTCTAAATAATAAAAGAAAAA
>CAJPDP010279115.1:0-10390 GCA_905336975.1 Bombina variegata variegata
TGGACCGGCAGATTAGGGGTTAACAAGTATATTGTAGGTGTCGGCGATGTCGGAGGTGGCAGATAAGGGGTTAATAAGTGTAAGATTAGGGGTGTTTAGACTCAGGGTTCATGTTAGGGTGTTAGGAGTAAACATAAATTTTGTTTCTCCATAGGAATCAATGGGGCTGCGTTACTGAGTTTTACGCTACTTTTTGCAGGTGTTAGTTTTTTTGTTGTTGTTTTTTTTCACCCGGCTCTCCCCATTGATGTCTATGGGGAAATCGTGCACAAGCACGTACAACCAGCTCACTGCTGACTTATGCAGCGCTGGTATTAGAGTGAAGTGTGGAGCTCAATTTTGTTCTACGCTCACTTCTTGCCTTTTAACGCTGGGTTTATAAAAACCTGTAATACCAGCGCAGCAGGAAACTGAGCGGTGAGAATAACGTGCAAGTTAGCACCGCACCCCTGTTACCGCAAAACTCGTAATCTAGCCGGTTATGTTGTATTCAGTGCTCTAGTGGCTAAAATAATAGTATATATATATATATATATATATATATATATATATATATAAGAGTGGTATTTACTGACAAGCCATATCTGGATCATACATACAAAACCTGTATTGTTAGCTTATGATTAAGCAGTATATCTATTGCATCGATGATCACTGTCAGATTATATACATGATAGCTTGAAAACCCTCTAATGAGGTGTGTATATCATTGTGCTGAGATAGGGCTCCAACAAGGGTATTTTAGGCTATTGGATCTTTAGTCAATGACAAACAATGTATTTACATAGCGTCTAAAATTAGCATAATAACCGCTTTATTCAGTATAAATATGGTTGAGCTTAAAATAAAGCTCTAACAAGAACCCTTGTGCATGTAATGCACCTGTTATATCCCTGATCACTGTCAGACCTAGTATAAGGCTTACATGAAAGCCGCCTAATGCGATATGTATATTTTGATCTTTAATAACGCTCCAACATAGATAACAAAAGTACTTTTTTTAAAAAAGGGCACCCAATTACCCTCTAACCCCCTTAACATGTTTCGCCATATTGGCTTTTTCAAAAGTGGAGGCGCCGCGGCTTTCGTGCCCTTTTAACAGGAATTAGAGTTGTCTGACTCCGCCTCTTATGATGTCATCATGGAATGTATCCAATATGAGTGACTGACATTGTGATTATTATTATATTTTAACGGAGAGTAAGATACATAATATTTCAATGAGTTATATTGAAACTACTAGCATTTAATTCAAATTGTCATTGATTGGAAAAAAAAGAAATACATGTGTATAGTAGTATCTATGCTGAGTTATGCATTAGGATACAGATATCTAGTAATACAATGTAAAACTATATGTGGATTTAATACAATATGTAGCATCCCAACACAGATCTTTTTACTAATGTATGGAAGGAATAACATCCCCCAAATAGTGTGAGTTTGTATCTAATAGAGAGAACACATTGTGATTTTTATGTGAGTATACTTAAAGAACATAAGATGATTAGAAGTAAGTGCGTCATTTTTTCTTTAAATATAAGTGAAAAAATGAATACAAGATATTGTAGAGTGCTGTGACATCTATTATGTTAATACTAAGGGTGATCTTCATAATATGAATATATTAATCAAGTGATATTGTCCTATGAGTTCTTTACACTCATAGCTTAGTGACATTCAGTGAAAAAGAAATAAAAGAAATGTGTTAAGATATGTGTTTATTTTTGTCTCAAAGTTATTACTAAAATGTGTGGTCTCTCATTTGGGTTACTCATGGAATTAGGTTGTATTCTGATGCTAAAACTCCATGTGTTGGGATGAGTACAGCTATTGATTTTTTAATTTTTGATGAGAAATAGTTGTTATTCTCATTCAGGTCAAAAGGTTAGACAGAGTTTAGCGAGTAAATCCACCGTGTTTCAACTTTGAGTAGTGATTGTTCTATGTTCCCTCCCTGTATTCCCAGGGAGACTTGTTGTATCCCAAAGCATCTGAGTTAAGACTTTTTGCTTTGGTGAAAACATAGAAAGTGATTTGCTACACTTGTGATTCTTTTGTCATCTTCCAAGTCTTTCTCAGGTGTTCTAAGATTCTGACCCTCAATTTACGTGATATCATGCCCACGTAGGTAAGATTGCTTTGTCAACATATACCATATACAACTCCTTCCAATCAATATACAGTATGTTTGAATAAGATGTGTTTTACCAAATCTATCGGTGATAGATTTAATTTTGTCAACATGTTTGCAGATAGAGCATGACCTGCATGTATAGTTTCCTGGTTTGAGTCTGGATGTTTTTCTTTTATCCTCATAGTGGCTGTGACTGATTAAGTCCTTAAAATTTTTAGTTCTTCTAAATCCTACTTGGATTTTATCCCCAATGATTTAATTTATTATTGGGTCCGTTTTTAGGATATCTGTATGGTTATGGATAATTTCTTCTTCTTCTTCTTCCACTTGTGGATTATATGTGAGGATCAGTCTGGTTTCTGCATCTTGACTTCTCTTTTTAGGTTCTAATAGTTCTTTTCTATCTGTTTGTTCAGCTCTTCTTTGAGCTTTTTTCAGGGATCTTCGGCTGTAGCCTCTTTGAATTAGTCTCTGTTCAAGTTCTTTGGCTCTCATCCTAAATGTTGGTATATCTGTACAGTTTCTTTGAATTCTTAGATATTCTCTGGTGGGGAGGACTTTGACTGTATGTGGGGAATGCGCACTTGAGTGATGCAGAATATTATTGGTAGCTGTTTCCTTTCTGTAAAGGTCAGTGTGTATTTCTCCATTTGATTTGATGAAGATTTTTAAATCCAGAAAGTTCACTTCTTTATTATCAAAGTGCGACATCAATTTGATGTTAAGATAATTTTGGTTTAGATCTTTTAGAAATCCCTCCAGTAATGACTGCGGACCTTCCCTCATGAAGACAATGTCATCTATATATCTGAGCCAGATGGCAAAAAGTCAGTGTATTTGGTTTTATCATCTGTGAAGACGATGGGGCATATTTATCCCTGTGTTTCTGGGGAGCTTTCAGGCTCGCCGTAAACACAAGTTATGAAGCAGCGGTCTAAAGACCACTGTTCCATAACCTGTCCGCCTGCTCTGAGGCGGCGGACATACATCGCCACAAATTAACCTAATCGAATACGATCGGGTTGATTGACACCCCCTGCTAGCTGAATCTGCAGGGTGCTGTATTGCACCAGCAGTTCACAAGAACTGCTGGTACAATGATAAATGCCAAGAGCATATGCTGTCGGCATTTATCAATGTGAAGTGGACATTATCTGCAATATCGGATCATGTCCGCTCGCACAATGGTAATTCGGCCCCTTTAAGTTGTTCCCACCAGCCCAGAAATAGATTTGCATAAGTGGGGGCACATGCTGTTCCCATGGCCGTGCCTCTAACCTGCAGATAGAACTGATTATTGAAGACAAAGAAGTTGTGTGTTGTCAGAAGAAGTTGGTTCTTCTTCTGACGATGATGAGAGGAAGCTTTCCACAGCTTTGATACCCAGATTATGGCCAATACTTGTGTAGAGTGCTTCTACTGCTGTGGTAACAAATAAGGTGTTTTCTTTAGCAGTGACGTATTCTAAGTATTTTAAGACCTCCATAGTGTCTTTTACATAAGAAGGTAATGATAGAACAAATTCTCGTAATCTGTAATCTATGAATTGACTGGCTTTTTCAATTAGGTTACCCATACCTGAGACTATTGGGTGTCCTGGAGGGTTTTTTGGGATCTTTATGTATTTTTGGTATTACATAGAATGTCGCATTTCTGGGATTTGTTACTGTTTGGAATTTTTTCTCTTTCGTGGTGATGATTTCATCTTTTAAGGCATCTCTTAGTATGTTTTAATACATTTCCAAGTAATCTTTACTTGGGTTAAAGGTAAGTTTTTTGTAGCATGATTCATTGTGCAGTTGTTTTTGCACTTCTCTGAGGTACTGATTGGTAGGCCATAAAACCACGTTGCCTCCTTTATCTGAATTGCGTATAATGACATTTTCCCATTTTTGAATCTCTTGTAATGCCAGTTTCTCCTTTTTAGAGAGATTTGTAGATGTTTGTTTCAATGATAGATTAGTTATTGCATTGCATACCACTTCATTAAATACTTCAAAATGTCTGGAGTTACTTATTTTAGGTATGTGATTTATTCTTGATTAGTTATTTACAATCTTTAATATGAGTTTGGGGTTCATTTTCATTTAAGAGTGCTTCAATTGTTTGTAAAGTTTGATGTTCTTCTGTTGTCCAGGTATGTATTGATTCTTCTATCCCACATGTAGTATCTTTCTTTTTCTTGAATTCTTTCTTAAGTAGTAATTTTCTCAGGTATAGGTGAATATCATTTACTACTTCAAATGTATCAAGTTGAGAGCTTGGACAGAATGACATACCTTTGGATAAAACATTGGAGTGATCATGTGATACTAATTTGTCGGACAGGTTAATTACTCTCAGTGCGTCAGTCTCATTTTGGAGAAGGGACTTTCTGACCTTTTGTATGGTTTCCATCGTGTGTTGTTCCCTTTGATTTTTGGTTTTCAGTTGTTTTTGTTTTGTTTTGGCCCCTCCTTCCTCTCCTTGTTTGTTTCCATCTCTTCCCCTAAAACATTCTTCGTTTTTCTTCTTTCTTGTCTGGTCTCCATATTGGATGTACTAGGGGTCTCATTCTTACTTTCACTGTTACTGGTGTCCAACTCCTCACTCTCTGTTTCTGAGACGTCACTAACTATGGTTTGTACTCTTGGTGGTCACCCGCTGTTGTGTCCAAACTTTTTCCCCCATTTATATACTCTTTGATTGCTAAAGTCTGCTACATCTCTGCTTAACTTGATTTGTTTTGTCTCTTTGATTTCTTTTTCATATTTGTCCAATTCAGCTTGATATTTCTTATATCTGGTTTCAAAATCTCCTAGGGCTTCAAATTCTTTTAGTTGTTTATTTTGCTCTTTGTACGATTCCCATCAGTCTATCATGTTCTCCATTGTCATGTTTTAATCAGAATTTCCATCATCTTAGCTGAGCACTCTGACAGAGCTTCTTCCCATTCTGTATTTAAGCTTGGATCTTTAAACTCAAATGCAGGGAAGATTTGGATCCTCAATCCCCAAGGTATGAGATTCTTTTCAAAGTATTTATCGAAGACATTTTTATTCCACCAGACTTTGTCTTGTTTGTGCATATTCTTGTGTAATTCCCTTAATGTGTTTCCCATTCTTTCCTTAATGTTTGCATTAGGATTTGTGGCAGTATCATTAAATACTTCATTGAAATCTGCCATCCTTTTTTGCTGTCTATTTTGTCTGTCAGATTCACAGTTTGTGATGTGGGGGGTTGGCGGATTAAGGGTTAATAGTCTAATTAGATACTTTGCATTTTGGGTGGGTGGCAGATTAGGGGTTAATAACTTTATTAGGTACTTTGCGATATGGGGGTTGGCAGATTAGGGGTTAATACATTTTATTTAGTTATTGCGGTGGGGGGATGGCAGTTGACAGGTAGATATTGCGCATGCATCAGGTGTTTGTTAAAACTTCCAGGGAATTACGATGCTCATTTTCTTATTGCAAGGCTTGCTGTGCCTGCCTATGTGTGGCGAGGTGAAAATGGTGTAAAATTTCACCATTTTCACTGTGTAAGTCCTTGCGCTGAATATGTGATATGGACTTGTGACGCCGGTTCTATGTTAGTTTATGGGAGTAAAAATAGCGGGCGATGGGTGAAATATACATGTATGCGGCGCCATATATGTGATCGCAACATCCGACAAAAAATAGCCGACAACGGGTTTTGCAGGCGACGCCGCATATGTGATCGAGCCCCTTATGGTCATTTATGTAGTGGTTATAATTAGATACTCCTGCAGATATGATGCCTCTCTCTCTTTTCTGGGATGTTGCTGATGCTGCAGATCCAGCTCCGGCTCAGAAGACACTGTGGTCACATGACTGCTAAAACCATGACGTAAGGGAATAGATCCTTCCCGTATTGCACTTGCACAAAATCTGGAAAATTCAGAGTGCATGCGCAAGTTCTAAAAGATTACGTACACTGCAGAACCAAGGTTGCTCACAGTGATTGGCTAATGCAAATTATCCTCACTGTGAGTTTGGAAATCCACCTACTCCTGAGTGAAATTTTGTTGGAAAACAGCTAGGAATGCAAAACGGAAGGTATATTAGCAAAACTTTAATATATATATAGCCCTAGACAATGAGAGATTAATAGATGTTGCTTTTCATATCCTATTAAGAATTACCATTTTTAAAATGTAAATCACTTATTTTTAAGATAAACCCCCCCCAAATTTATATTCTGTTTAAAGCACAAAATATATTTTCATAATAGAAAACATGGGCAATCAGTGAAAGTGAATTCACTATAACTAATTTGTAATTAAAATGGACTTTTGCCGAATTTTAAAAATACCATATGAAACATAACAAATTAAACAAAAATAAATAAACAAACAAATACAAACTTTGGATTAAAAAGTTGCAACTGACCTTGACTGAGCTAATGTGCTTCTACAAAACAACTTTTTAATAGGAACCTAATTTCCCAGTATGCAAACAATTCCTGACAGTAGCTGGCTCTAGTGAATTATGCAAGTGATTAGGATGCAGTAGACACTACAGGACACGGTGATCATAAACAGTTACCCAAAAGCAGTTTTATCTGGTGCTTCCATAAATTACAGATAAAATTACAGATAAAGAGATCATAACTCTAAGCGCAATGGGGAATTATGTACGGATGGTGGAATAAACACGATCATTTTATGCCGGAGCACAATTTATCCAGAAGCTAGCTGCAATCATCAGTACAGTTTTCTTTCAAGAGCTTATAATAAAGATATTCAGGGCTTTCATATCACTGAAGGCAAATTAAAGGTTGACTGGGAAAACATTTTCAAATAAAATATGTGAGGTGAACCTATGCAAATGTTAAATGTAAAATAGAACTAAAAACATTGTTATATAATAGAGATTACGTTTCTGTGTCTTCTGGTATGATTTTGCTTTAACATTTTCTCCCCTTTAAAGAGACAGTGTAGAGTAAAATTGGTTTGTGTTAATGTGTTTCGTATGACTTGTTATACCAGCTGAAAAGTATAAAATGTATGGGAAATTGTTCCTTTGTGTTTATTTGTGTACATAAAATAGTTGTTTTTGCTCATTTTAATCATAACCCATTCCGATGGGTGGATCTTACAAGGAGAGCAGACCTGTGCATCTTATCACTCTCTCTCTATTCAAATCCCCAATCTTATAGCTGATATGTATACCCAAATGCCAATATTTAGAAAGGACAGTTGAACATCTACATCTTATTATCTATCTTTCCAACCACCACTTCTTATTTTTTACATAGATTTTCTATAGCCAGTACTGCAGTATTGACATTTTTAGTATAGATTTTAGTAGGCAAAAGTATCCATGTCAAATGTCAAAATACAGGTAATGAAGCTAATCGTAAACAATTGAATACAATGGATCATTGAAAACACATTTAAGGGGAAAAAAGATTCTGATTATCATAGCCTTGGTGCATGTATAATCTTGAGAGACTTTCTTGAAGACTTGACATAGGGATGTCCAAGGAGAAAGAAGTCTGTACATGTAAGAAGCTGAAATAAAGAACAAAGTTATAAGAAATGTAATGTGAGAAAGGAATATAAGGGAGGGGATCATAAAAAAGGTCTCTGTGTCCTTAATACAATCTTGATCATACTTGTACCAAGGCTATGATAATCTGAATTCCACTACAGGACCAGAGATTCATATTTCGCTAGTTCAAATCAAAATGAATTGGGACAAAAGTGATGAGGCCACTCAAGAAATTGGTTTAAAGTAAAATTATCAAAAAGTAGCATCACTGGACCAATCAGCAGTATTCAAAATATCTTGCGAAGAGGCTGATTTTATAAAAGCTTTAAACGCCGAAGTGCTTCTAACAGAATGTGCTGGAAAATCTTTCTCAATACCAGCTTGTGTCATGATCCAGTTTACCCATCTAGCAATGGAAGCATGGTTTGTAAAGAAGACCAGAAGAAATGAGAAGTTGTGAAGCAGAAGGATTTTGAAGGGAAATAGTATTAGCTTCATATTCTTTAGCACAAAGCACAATGCACAAATTAGGGTGATGTGCGAAAAAGGAAAGAAAAATAGAAGAGGAGAAGGTTTTAGTCCTGTGACAAATAGAAAAGGCGACACCAAAAGGTTTTAGCATTATAGTCAATAGCAACATTTTTAAAGGCAAGAAGACAAAGGAGAGTAGCTGGTTTACAGGAAAGTTATTTTAAAGAAAGTGCAGAATTAGAAGGCCAGTTATTAAGAAAAGAAATAACAATGTCCAGGTCCTGAAAGGAAGAATACTTAGCTTGAAGAGAATTTTTAACTCGTATGGCTTTTAGTAACTTGCAGATGAGAGGATGTGTACCAGGCTACTGGTTGATTGTCAATAAAGAAGTGACCTGAAGATATAGCTGATCTATGTAAATTTATAGATCTCTAAGCTAACCAGGAATTATTCTTATGATTTAAAGGGGCTGAACAGGGATCCAGATCTTTTTCTCTGCACCAGCTAAACCATTTGGACTAAGCGGAAACATTCACGTTTGGTTCCTGGCACCCAAGCATCTTTTAAGAGTTTTTCTCTTGCTTCCAAGGACAAGGAAATAATTTGAGAATAAGAATGGCCTTGTTGAAGATGCAAGATCTTTAGGAGTTGTAAAGCACAATAATGTAGAGGAGCAGGAAAAATGACCTGGCTAGAGGATGAAAGTAATCCTACTATCCAGGCCAAAAGACAGAAATAAAGGAAATAAAGATTTTCATAGAGTTGCCTGAATTTCGTTTTTTCGATGTTCTTTTGACTTAGAGTAGAATGAATGGTATTTATTTGAAAGCCTAGAAAATCCCTGGTTTGGGGAGAGGATGGTTTTCTCTTTGTTAAAAGAGAAGTAGTAAGAAGAAGATTTTGGAAAGCAGGAAGGTGTCATAACAGCCAGTTGAATAGAAGAATAATTTCTGTTCCTGCTGCAGTATTGTGTACTGTAACTTTAAGGAGGACTACAAGATCAATTAGGCCTTAATTGTAGTAGTCTTTATAAGCTCGGTGGTTGCTTATGTATTGGGTTATTATCTCTTACCCTAGAAGTTTACTATTTGTATATACTGGTTTGACTTCTGCTTCTCCTTACTATGCTTTTGCACTAACTCTTTATTTTGGACAAACTTGCTATATGACTTTAGCTTGATTATGGAAGCTTCATTTTTTTAATGATTTTGTGCTGCCTTTCCCTGTGATGCCTTGTCAGGGACTTTCTAACTTTAGTTTTCCATTACCCTGGANNGGAGATCTACATTTAAGTGACTTATGCAAGTTTGTCTTCATCTGGATTGCAAGATTAAACTTTTACAAAATGATGATTTCCTTTTAATATTTGTATTTATAAACTTACAGTAAGTTTCTAGTACTTAATTGTTGTTTTGCTTTGTAGGAGCTGATTAAAGTACTACAGAGAGTTCATCTGCTAAGCTTAGCCTCATTATTCTCTTGCCCCTGGCCTTTGTTTTGACACTGTGTTTATTTCAAATAACACAGTAAGGTGTTGAGATGAGCTGGGCCTCTCAGCCATTGATTCCAGCTTTTTTAATCCTGTAACAATAGTACTCCACCTGACACTGGAGAAGACATGTGCCCGGCCAAGGAAGCGGTTTGCTGTTTGTTACAGAAGGGAACCTGATTAATTAAGAGAATGTCATCTAAGTAAATGCTGTCTAGGTAAATAATACAATAAACTCCTCAAAATTTTTGTGAAGATCCAAGCAGCTGAGTAAAGACTGAAAGGAAGTTAGTTCAAGTGAAATAGGGGTGCCATCCCAGTAAAAACTGAAGTATGTTTTGTGAGAGGGATGAATGGGGATGGTGAGATAAGCATTGGAAAGATCAAATTGAACCATACAATCTTTGTCTTGTAAACAATCACTTAGGAAATGAATAACTTCCATTTTGAAAAATGCATTTTATTTATTTACTAAAAATAAATTACTTATGAAGTTTGGCTGGCGAGGATCACCTTTTTATTTAATTCTACCAATTTTTTATCTGGAAGAGAAAAGGGAGTTGGAGGAAGGGGAGATAATTGCAACAGAGGGGAGACAAAGGCATCTATTTATCAAAGCGTCAACTTACCTGCATTCGATGGCACCAATACGCTCGCCTAAGATCGCCTAACATCACTGCCGTGGACCTGAATACGTTCTCCAAAATTATCAAAAAAGCTGTCAAAAAGCCGCGCACCAAGTACGGCGCGATGAGCAGCGGACTGTTGTTAACTAACAGTCATCAATCTCGCTGCTA